>JAQQPU010024189.1:0-11131 GCA_029168905.1 Artemia sp. Kazakhstan ARC1039 | reverse complement strand
CCCCCCCCCCTACACAAGATGCTGCCTACGCCCATGTTTGGGTTTAACGTTTTGAATAATTTTAAAGCCATGCAGAGCAGGCAAGAAAACATGCGCTCTTCTATATTAAAAATGAACTGCACACTAAAAGAAAATTCTAAGATTTTATCACGCATTGAGTTCCTTGGCCTTCTGGAAGTAACTATATTTCTAAAGAAGATTTTCAAGGTTTTCAAAACAAAAGCAAAATTTTCGTATTTCGTTGCAGCTTGGTGCTGATGCCAGTTTTAGTTCTTGTAAAGACTCCACAAAAAGTAGTGATTCAAAAAGGCTTCACACTTAACACTCTCCCTTTTTTTTCTTTTCTATAAAGCGACTCGAACTTCGATCTTCCTTTTCCAGAAGAGAGGATTGTCATTGTAGTGTAGTAACTAAAAGTTATTTTTATCAACATGGGTGTAGGGAAGGGGAGGGGCAGGGGGGGCAGCTGCCCCCCCCCCCAGGAATTTCAAATTTACAATATATATTGGCAAGAACTTTTCGTATGTTGGAATTTTTTGTTGGATGTTACCTTGTAGATGGTTAAAAAAGCTGGAAATAAACAGACATTTCCAAATATCATTTGCGATATCAACATTTACGTTTCGATCTTCAATATTGATTTTCAGTCCGATATATAGATAGGTGACTGGTCCACGATCGGCTGATTTTGACTTGTTTAATTCTCCATGAATTGATTCAAGTGATAAGAAGTTGCTGAGCATCCCAAAGCAAAAGTAACTCATTCAATACCATCCTTGAAAAAGACAATTAGAAATGCTCCGCCATTTTTCCACCTGGTTGCCTCTCTATCCAAGTGGTCAAGAGTGCCAAACCTTGGCCACCCCAGCACTGGTTTGGTCGTCTGTGGCTTACGTTTGGCCACTGGACAAAAGAAAAAGAAAAGTGACCAGGGGAACATTAAAGCTTGTTTTTCGGCTATAAAATTAAGAAAGAATATGGTCAGCATAAAAAAAAAACTACAATATGAATTTCATTAAGGTTTGAAAAAAACTAAAGAGCATTAATTTCAAATTATACATTGACTGATCAACACCAAAAGTTAGCCGCTCCGCTAATCTTGGTGTTCTGCCTTTAGTGGTGGCAGTTTTATTTCAACTTCTGTCTTTAAGACACTATCCATCTCGTCAGTTAGCACAAAGTCTCTTGCTCCAGTCTCCTTCCAAAAGTGGACCTTAAGTTCTTCAGTTGCTACTTTTTGATAATGATAATGTTGTGAACAGAATTCCCTTTCTTGCTCTTCAGCTCAATCAGAATGTAATCACCAGCCTTGACTTTCTCAGTGTCAAATTAGAAGTTGCTGGTAGAGGGCTTGTCTTCAATGTCTATGCTGGGGTCTGAAGAGTTGTTGTATACAGGATCATCGACGTCAGAATCGTCACTCTAACTGTAACTCTTGTTGCGAGAGACACGCCTTTTGCTTTTTAGTCTTTTCGCTTGTCTGACTTTCTTCCGTTCCAGGACTAGGCTTTTTGGCAGATACAGCTTTTATCCTAGCAGTAATGCATTCTTTCATGGGGGTGTCAGTGAGCACTTCTGACTTTTTCATATTTTTTTCCTGTTGGGTTTTTTGGTTTGACTTGATTGATAAAATGCAGCAAGTAAATCAAAGAATGAGAGGCAGTCATCCAGCTAGAAGTGTTTTCTGAGCTGATCATGATGGTTCCTGGTAAAGCTCCCCTAAATAAAATTTCCGGACTCTGTTTTTGTGGGGAAATAAGTAGAGGAGGGACTGTGTTCCCAACACATTAACACCAGCACAAATCGTGGTCAACTGACCTCTTTCTGCTGACGTGACCTTCCCTACTTACTTCTGGCCTCGCTGTGCAATGATTTTACCAGGCTTGTGGATTTTTTCACACCTGATTCGTCAAAACTTCAAATGTCTTGTGCTCTGAACATGTGTTTATATAGGCCTCAATCCAGGTTGTTAAAGAAAGCTCCTACACTGCGACAGTTGAAAGCAGTTGTCCATCATAGGCTTGTACATCCGGTACTTTTATGCTCTTAATAATGGCATAAGTGTATGCAAATTTACATTCTTTTAGGGGAATACAGTCGAAAGCATGTCAGCTATCGTTTTCAAGTAAGTTTTTAGTCTTTTTTCTTGTTCCTCTGTAAATACTTATTATGTGTTGTAACAGGGTGTAAAGAAATTCGGGTCCAGACTTTTTAGAGGGATATTCAGCTTCTCAACTTTTTTTTATGTAGTCATGCAGCGTTCCTCTAGGGACATCCCTGGTACTTCCAGAGAATCCAACTGACTTCTTGTAGAAAGACAGAAAAAACTGCTATTTTATTTTCTTCTGGATCACAGCCACCTTTCTTTCTTTTCTCTTCTGTTTTACTTTTAATCATTTTATCTTGAATGAAATTTAACAGGAAAAAATATAACTTCAGTTCACCTACTGTTCTGACAGGATTAAATAACGCCAGAAATAACACAGTATTGGGTTTTAAGCTTGCCTTCAACCTTTAAGTATGCTGTTTACACAGCTTTTACAAGCATAGCCCACTTTTGGACACCTTGGTAAGACATGCCGAATTTACCCTGGGTATTGTGGCCGAACATGGGAGTTCAGTATCCCACAGGATGAAAAAATACTAACAGCAAACTGGTGAAGATGGCACTTCTCGGAAGCTGCCAAAAACAGGCAAATAATAAGAGAATACAATGTGAGTTTACAAGGCGAGTTTTCTAGTATTCGTAATTAGGCGTAGGCTCTCAGACAAAATTGAACAAAATTCCAGAGTTAATCACCATTAAACCTGATCCAATCTGATATTTTTGGTAAAAGCATTAATTAAGGTCAGACATTTTAAAAACATACACTGCCATCTGTCAGAGCTTTTAAATCCACCAGAAGCCCCATAGGTTTTTATATTGAAACTGTTTGCTTTGGCTAAATGTGGGCCAGTCTCCCCTATACCAATTTTGATATTTAATTTTGCCCAACTGTAAACTTTTGAATTGGATTCTTGGAAGAAGCTGTTATCTAACCATAATGTGATTTGTGTCAAATCGCTTTTGTGGTGTTTATGTTTTCTGGAAATTGGAAGTTGGACATAAGTTGGGTCTCTTATGTTATACTGTTGCAGGAAAGGTAGAACATGGAAAATGTTAAAGGCCGAGTTTTAGTGAAATATAGAATGACTAGTTTCTAAAGACCTATATTCAAAGGACCTCGGGAAGTATTAGTAAGATCCCTCCCCCTCCATCACAGAAGCGGCCGCCCCCTCTACACAAGATGCTGCCTACGCCCATGAATATATTTGACTGTATTTGTTTGATTGTAGGTGTGCAACATATCTGCCTAACTCTTGGCCCATCTCAATTTTTTTGGTGTTATTCAAGGCCTTTGAAAAACCCATGAAGAATGAACTTTACTCTTCTCTTGAAATAAAGGGATTTCTCAATAAACAACAGTTAGGTTTCTTGCCGGTATATTCAACTGAAGATATCTTCAAGCTATATTCTATATTCTAGCTATATAGAAGTATATTCAAGCTGAAGACATCATTGAGTTTATTTGTTAACTAAGCACTTAACTTGGGACTTGTGTCAGCTGCTGTTTTGATTGATATTAAAATCATTTGACATTGTGGATCAAGGACTGTACTAGGTAAATTAGAACATCCGAGCTCAAGGAGAGGTTCTGGAATAGTTCTATCCTATCTTAGAAATCAGTGGATTTTCATAGGATACAATCCAATGAACAATACTGTGACAAACTTAGGCATGTTACACAACAATATAGTGGTAAATTTAGGTTTGCAATATGGATCAAGACTAGGTTCATTATTATTTCTAATTCAAGTGAATTACCTAAAGTATGTTTTACCTTAAAATTACCTTAAAATGTGTTTGCCAGCAATAGGACAAATCTTATAGATGCTGATTACTGATGATAGTGAATTATCATCAGTAACCAGCTTGTTGGGCACATCCCAAACTGAGACCCATGACCTGCTGCACTAATCTCTGTGAACAGCTGACTTGAAGGCTTCAACACTTGGGGACATGACTGTGTTCTAGCTATGGTTTTGAACCCCTACTTTCAGGACTTTATGGAGCTGCAAACTACTGCATTGAGAGCATTTTGAGTAGTGACAACAGTTCTGATGGGCTCCTGGCATTTTGGAACTTGACTAATTGAAACTCTTAATCCATGAATAACTGGAATTACAACTTCCAGATGAACAACAAAGTAGCCAGAAATGGGTTTTGCAAGGTATCTAGGTATATTCCTGGACAAAAAATCTCTCCTTTCTACACCAGATCCAGGCTTTGAAACAGAAACTCTCTTGGAATTTTGGCAATGTCAATATACAGAAGGATGCATTTCCTTAAAAAACCTTTTGTCTACTTAACAATGGACTTCTAAAACCTCAGAAGGAGTATTATACCATGATTTAGAAGTCAACTTTTAAATTGCACTGGAAAGACTTTGATTTAATCCACAGGCAAGCACTGAAAACTACTTGAAATTTAAATTATTGTTACTCCTTTGGTTTGCTTTACTGTCAGTATATTTGGTACTTCAGTATGGTATACATACTTCAGTATTGTATATATTCTTCAGTATGTTGGGATTAGAACCAAATTCAGTCTTCAGTCAGTTTTTTCCCAATCCTTGTTGATACTTGCCTTGAATAAGCTGAGGGTTCTGGAGAATTGGAGCTGAGAGGTTCTTCCAAATGGGACATTCAGATAGCAAAGAAGTTGGCTTCCCCTTAGATACCAGAAAAAATTTGGTTTTTGGGTGTGGTTGACAAAAGGAGAGGTGAAGACAGGGCCAATATCATTGGTACTGATTAGTTTTTATGGTGTGAATAAATCACCCCTTTCCTTCCTGTATGCATGAATGTGTAACTTCAGATCCTTAAGATGGTCTTCAATAGAGTAGTGGACCCCTGGAACAGTCTTCCCAATGCAGCTGTCACTGCTCCCTCTGTTGATGCATTCAAGATTGCCATTGATAAGAATTGGTCCTCCAACTCATGGAAAACAGAGAGGGACACCACAGAACCAATGGCTTCCCATTGTCACTGACCAGCAACTCTACAGGATTTTTTCTTTATTTCGCTGGACAGTGTGATTTAAGGTAATTTAAGGTAATATGGCAAATCTTGAAGATATGACTGCTTTTCCTCCTGTATGTGTAAATTGGCAGAACCAGGAATTTAAGATGGTCTTCATATGGTACTTCTTGAAGGGAGAGGACAAGCTTAGTAGGACTTTTCTGGACACATTCAAGGGGTTTAATGTCCGTCTTATATTGTTTAAGCTCTCTAGTAATAATAACCCCAACTCATTATCTTCACCAACTGCCTTGAAGTGGTTGTTCCTGATATGCTAGCCATAATAAGGACTTTAGTGTCCTAAGCGCAAAAAATTGCATTTTAAAGTGTTGTAGGGCTCAAGTTAAGAATGTGTTGATTATCAGCAGAGTATTAGCTACCTCTTCATTGCCAGCAGGTTTCACAAGCTTGCAATCATTATCGTAGCATTAAAGAGTTGCTTAGGGATGTTGGATAGTGACAAATGTAGATGCTGAACTTGGTTGCCCTAGGAATACTTCCTTGAGGACCATTACCAACTACTAGTGCACATGGCAAAATAAATGCTGCCAGTGTTGCAATATATTATGACTTCATGAGATCTTATTATGAAGAACACCCTGGTCCAATTTCATCACTTACTTGATAGCCTTTTAGGTTAAGCCTATTTAGGCTTTACATATAATAAGCCAATGGAATTTAGGTAGAAATGTGTTGTTATAGTTAATATTAGAAACTATAATACTTAGGGGTATGTAAGTCTTTCCCCATTTGCTAAGTTCAAACAAGCTAGAAATCATCTCAGAAATTTGACAAGAAAAGTAAATGCAGAATATATAGCCAAATTACCTAATTGATAACACTATGCAAGCCCTCAGACTTGATTCTAAGTTAGTGTATAGACAGTTGAAAAGGCTGGATCATAATAAGTAAGCAGGTCATGGTGGCATTTCCACTAGACTTTTGAAGGAAGCATGCTCAGTTTTATCTGAGCCACTAACTAACTATTCTAGGGTTCACTGGACAGCTCAGTAGTACCAGATGATTAGAGACTAGTACATATTACACCTATTCCCAAGGGGGGTAAAAGGGATGTTGCTGAGAACTACAGACCAATTAGTGTAACATCAGCCATGGGTAAAGTATTGGGAAATCTTGTGAATTCAGCTGTAATTAAGCACCTTGATTCTAATTAGCTGCTCAACCAAATCACCCCAGCTTTAGACAAAGAAAATCAACTGAAACAAACCTCCTAGATGCCTATAAAGACATAATTGAACTTATAAAATGTGTCACAGAAGACTGAAAATAAAGCTACATACCATTGGTATTAATTCTTTTGCAACCAGCTGAATAATGGCCTTCTTTACAAATAGGAAGGTAGGGGTCAAGGTCTATGGCAATGGAGGCCAATCTTTCTTTTCAGAAATAACAACAGTCATAAGTGGGGTTCCACAAGATAATATACTTAGGTCAACATTGTTAAATATCTATATTAATGATGCCCCACATGTAGTTATAAAATAAACTATGTCTTTATGATGACAATTCTAACATTATTGGCCCAGTAAATGCAGAAACTACCTTACAAGCTGATATCAATTCTTCTTCTAAACAGGCAGAGAGTTGGTGCCTTGAACTGAATATCAAAAAGTGCAGAACTATCCATTTTTGGAAAACTAACCCTGGCCATGTTTACAATATTGATTCAAATAATGCACAACCTCTACCTATTTCTGCTGCTACTAAAGAAAAAGATCTTGAGCTTATTATAGATAACAAGTTGAACTTCACATCCTATACCAGAATGATTGTTGGTAAATCAGCACAAAGACTAGGGTTAATCAAAAGGACAATCTCCTCCAGAGCTCTGCAGACCATGGTAATGCTGTATAAAGCCCTAGTTTAACCTGTCATAGAATATGGTATGACTGTTGCTTCCCCTATTAATAAGGATGATGTAACTGCCCTTGAGTCCATTTAAAGAAAGACCAAAAAATGTATAGAAGGGTGCAAAAGTCTTGACTATCCTACAAGACTAAAGGAACTTAGCTACCTTTGCTAGCTTATAGAAGACAAAGGGCAGACAAGATCATTAGCCAGTGACAATATTCCATCTTATCTTCAACTAGACACCCAGCAGAAGACTAGAGGACACTCACTGAAACTATTTCAGAAGAGAGCCTAGATAGGGGAAAGTCGGGTAGTATGGCACATTTTTTTTTTTTTTTTTTTTTTTTTATTTCCATGTAATGTTTATGTCTGTTGCCAAAGTTTTGATAGCATATACTGCGAATCTTTATCCCCTGCATCCCGTGTAGAATCTTTCAGATTTATCTTGCTCACAGTTTTTCAGTAGTTGGCTTAATTCTGAACATGGCCAGTGTGTCGTGTTACCCGCCAGTGGAGGTAGTATGACACATACCGGGTCTAGTATGACACATCTTTTTTTACACTCAAAAACCGAATAAAAAAGCATGGAATCAATAGTGGACTATCGTAAGTTGTAGACACTCTGATCAACAGGAAAAGATAGCTGTTCTGCTAGGTGGCTGGTTCTGCCATTGATGAATGGGTCAGGCAGAAATAGCTCAGCATTCTTTCTTTTAATGAATGAGGCAGACACCACTGGTTACAAATCTGCCACAGTTGTCCTTTAAGAACTTCACTTCTACACTTAAATCACCACCACTGACACCATCTTCACTTTCACTTCACTGAAACAGACAGAGTACTCTGGCAATAAAATACTTAATTGCTTTTTCCCTTTAATGAAGACACATTTGCTACAATGTAGCAATTCTCTTTGATTTCCATTGAAGGTTCTTTGATATCCTCTCCTTAAAGTTCAGAATCATCATCTAGCTGAAGTTCAGTCTCTGGTCAAATGATGAAGAATCCTTGTCAAAGAGGACTTTTGATGCAGCTGGGAATCTTTTTGCTGGAGCTTTTTTCTCTCCCTTTTTAGATTTGGATCCTTTTTTTTGTCTGCCTATGAGCCCTCTCTGTCTCAAGCTCTGTTTCAAGTTGAGATTTCTCTGTGGTCTCAGTCAATACCTTGACTCTTCAGGCTTTTGCAAGCCCTGATGTTTAGTGTTGGGCGATATTTTGATTAATCGATATATAGATATTTTTACTTTCGATATTCGATATCGATATTTTGGATCAGCTTTTTGCTACCTCATGGATTTGCCAAAATTCTGTGACCCAAATGGTAAATAAAGGGTATTTTTTATAACTTTTTTTTTCAAAATTCAAACAATATAAAATCAAACAATAAAAATAAGTTTCGATTACATAAATGAATATAATAAAAACCCAGATTCGGAATTATTCGGGCTAAGGAAAAGAGAAAAATAAACTATTGGCTATTCAAAAACATCAGCATGTCAATGTTTTTCCCTGAGAGTCGGTTCTGCTGTTCAGTGATTATCTGACCAGCATTGGAAAATAGTCTTTCAGAAGGGACACTGGTATCGGGCAGAGACATGAACTTCATTGCAACTTTGTACAGTTTTTTTTGGGACCCCATAGCACAGGACTTCCACCACTTGAGTAGACAAGTTTCTCTTGAAATTGTTGGCTCCCTATTGAAAGTTTGCAGAGCCATGATGTATTCGGCTGCTGTCGAAGCATGTCCTGCATTGACTATAAGGACCTCATTGTGTGAACCCCACAAACTGGCTTGATTTTGATATGACTGCATTGCAGGGACTGCGATGGTACTTGTATCTTCTGATCGAGATTCAGCAGCCAGCAAGGTCAAATCTATCTCGTTTGCAATTTTGCTCTCAACTTGTAGACGATCGTCAGGTGAAATATACATTTTCTTGAAACGTGGGTCAAGAAATGTGGCAATTGCTACGGGCGTGACTTGACCAAGGCTTATAAACCTACAATGTATTTTATTCAGCAAAGCCTTTCGAAGCTCATCATCCACAACTGAGAATCTACCAAAATCTACCTGAACGAGGTGGCGTCTCGAATTTTTAGACAAAAGCAGGACTTTTGAGATGGGTGATAGCTTTTAGAAGACAGCTCAATAGTTGCCTCTTCAAAAGGTGTAAGCACTGCAATCACATTTGAAATAGCACCCCACTCACTATCAGTGAGTATGAGGTCCACTTTACCGAGAAGCACAAGTGAGCTTGTTACTGACTCTTTCAAATCTTGTAGAGTACTTAACATAGTGAGAAGCGAATTCCATCTAGTGCTCACATCAGGTTTTAGTTTTTTGGTGCAATCATTGTCAATAGAGATTTGAACCTGGCACAACTTGTCGGTAGCTACAACACTACGTCTGAAAAAGCTGACAATATTTCTAGCCTTTTGGACAAGAGGCAAAAACTCAGCAGTATCATTAATAGCACCCCCCACAATCAAATTTAGAGTATGTACAAAGCACGAAACATGTGTGAACTTTTCATCCTCAGTTGGTAATAATTCACACGTATCTGACTCGGGAGTAAGCGTGGGTACTGTTCTGTTTTTCTGAAGAAACAGTAAAAAATAAAGAGGGCTTGAATGAAACAGAACAGGTCATGCCACTTGTCATGGGTAGAGCTTTTGTCTGGTGGTAATACTTTTGAAAAAACCTAGTACTATTGCATAATTTTTTCCACAAAAAAGAGCAGTTTTTCTAATAAAGGGGCGAAAAATTGTCTGTGTACACAAGTATCGCCATCATTTTTTTATGGCTATTTTCTTCCATTTTCCCGTTCCAAAAATACACTTTTATGTTTATACAGCATCTACTCAAATTTTCCGGAAATGTATACTAGTTACTTGAGACATTTCGAAAAGAAATTAATTTTCAGCCTGAAATAACGCAGTCAGCTCAAAGTCATTAGTATTTAAGCAGAGCATGTAGTTGATTTGGATGGGGACAGCTTTCCCCACCAGACCATGCTTTCCTCTCCCCCGATCCTGATGTTTGGAAGCCGTCTTAAACAAAAATCTGAAAGAAGAAAAGTACACGGGAAAAATGACATTTCTTACTGCCAATTAAAACCTTTTCGTTACCTTACGGCTTAAAGCAGCCTTTTAAGATTAATTATTTCCTAGCCAATTTGTGTGAAAGTTCTTGAAAACAAAAACTAATGGTTTAAGGGTAATTCGCATATTTTACGGTGCTTTGCGCTAGAAAGTATTGTTCTAGGCCCTCGACCGAATTCATTCTTAAGTAAATAAGTAATTAAATGAAATTTCTCAAATTCTGAATTTCGAAGAAACTTACACTCTTTGCTATATAATACTTTCTTTAAGTATTCTCTTCTCTTAAATAGGTTTTCAAAGGGATGCAAATATAGGACAATTGTAATTTTTGACAACTTATTGTGAAAATTTTCGTTGCTTTGCGACAGAAAATACTTTCTCCAATGCATGCACTTGCTCTATCATAGAAATTGATACTATTTTAACCTTTGGTTTTAAGAATACGAGCGGACATGCTTTTGATCATATAGGCACGTTTTCATGGTCCATTCCCAAAGGAGAAGGGGTAGCGACATCCAAGGCTGGACCCAGGGGGGTTAGGGGCGTTTGAACCCCTCCCCCCGAAATATTTTTCTGACTCGTAAAAACGTAACGAAAATGGATATAAACAAATTTTTTATGCGTGTTTGAGTTTTTTGTGTACCCCCCCCCTCAATCATAACTAACTGTAATTACACAATCCAAGAATACTAATTTTATTTCTTAGCCGAGCCCACTCCCCCTCCCCCCAGGAAATCTGGATCTACCAATATTGCAAAGTTGTAATATAAGAAAAATTTACTCCCCCACCCTGATTTATATAGATTTGCACAGCTGTATTTAGATGAATTAATGAAGATGAAATTTCTCACGAGAAAACTCCACAACATTCTAAAAGATAGACTAGCAGTTTCTCCTCAAAAGATTCTAAGGCATTTACAACAGAGTTGCTAACACTGCAGGAGCGTCTAACAATTTTGAAACCTATTGTATCTGAAACGACTGGAATCAGCTTTCCTCATCGGACTCTACCCTAGCCTCAAGGACTTCAGGCGTA
>JAQQPU010024187.1:0-12815 GCA_029168905.1 Artemia sp. Kazakhstan ARC1039 | reverse complement strand
GAACTTAAAACTGAAGTGGAAGATTTTTATTTTCTCTGGAGAAATTACAATTGGAGTGTGTTCTTTGGTAAAATTCAGAAGAGAACTTGAAGTTTTCTATCTTCCGTGAAAAATTAGGAACAGTATTTAGAATTTTTTCATCTCTTTGAGAAAAATTTGATCCGAAGTGAAAAATGTTCATATTATTTGGAAAAATAGAATTGATTAATAACTAATTTCTTTTTTCATTGAGAAAATTCAGAAGAGAACTTTAACTTTTCTTAACTTCATTGATAAAATTTAAAATTGAAATAGAACTGCTTATCTTCCGAGAAAATATTCGCAACTATGATATAGCTTTTTCTATCTACTAAGGAAAAATTTAGAATTTGTAAAATTGGTTTAAGAAGGATATTAAGAACAGAACTTGTACTGAAAAGATATAATAAAGCCTTTTGAAATGTGGGGACCCTTCTGTGTCTCAAATGCACAAAAAAAGTATTAACAAAATGTGGATGGGGCTCTTTGAGGACCCGGGAGGGCGTTTGGGGATCCGGGGGCCCTTGAGGGCTGGGTGGTCCTTTGGGAGCCATGTGGACCTTTGGGGACTGGGGGAGGGCCCGGGGAGGGCCTTTGGGGGTCTGGGGAGGGTCTTTGGGGGTCTGGGGGGCACTTGAGGTCCGATTGGTCCTTTGGGAGCCCGGTGGACCTTTGGGGACCGGGTAAGGGCCTTTGGGGGTCCGGGGGGCCCTTTGGGAGCCCGGTGGTCTTTTGGGAGCATGGTGGGCCTTTGGGGGGCCCGGGGAGGGTCTTTGGGGGTCTGGGGAGGGCCTTCTGGGTCTGGGGGCCATTTGGGAGCCCGGTGGTCTTTTGGGAGCCCGGTGGGCCTTTGGGGGGCCCGGGGAGAGCTTTTAGGGGTCTTGGGAGGGCCTTTGGGGGTTCGGGGGCCCTTTGGGAGCTTGGGGGACCTTTGAGGACCGGGGGCTTCCTTCGGGGTTGGGTTAGGGAAATTGGAACCTTTTGGGGTTGGGGTAGGGGGATCGGAATCCTTTGGGGTTGGGGTAGGGGACCTCACGACACTGTTAAAATACAACTTGTGTATTAAAACGACCACAGAGTTTCACCCTTAAATTCTCTTCTAAAATCATCTTTTAAATCATCTTTTAAAATGTCTCTAACTGTTTCGCCGAAATAATTTCATAAAATGGCTAAAACGCATTCGCCCAAATAATCCCTAAACGTAATTTCAGCGTGTTCCTTTTGTTTGGCATCTCTGCGCTGACACATTTCCAATTATTTGGAAACCCTTTCGTGAATCAATCTCTTCATTGCTAAGATCGAAACATTCACTCGGAAACATTCTCTTGGTAGAACTCCAAAGACATTAATAGACATTCGCTCGGAAACAATTCTCTTTAGAAACAACAAATTAATTCCCTTCGTGTCAAATCAATCAATCATGACATCATCTGTCACGTGTGATCTAGCTGTTTCCTGGAAACTCATAACATTTGCCTCGAGCAACAACAACAACATGAAGGAAGTGTCTTTGACCCTGTCCCCATTAGACTCAATAATCCATAAATGTGAGAAAGTTCCTGTTTTTCAAATTCTCACTGACAAAAGCCATAAAACAGACGTAAAAGTGAGAAAGTTCCTGTTTTTCAAATTCTCACTGACAAAAACCATAAAAACATCCATAAATTACTGTTGACATCCATGAAAAACATCAAATAAATCGACCCACACACATAACCATCCAAGAAAACAGACATCAATGTGAGAAAATTCCTGTTTTTTCATTCTCACTGACAAAAACCATAAAAACATCCATAAAAGTGAGAAAGTTCCTGTTTTTCAAATTCTCACTGACAAAAACCATAAAACAGACATAACCATCCAAGAAAACATCCATAAATGTGAGAAAGTTCCTGATTTTTCAAGTGAGAAAAATACTGTTTTTCCATTCTCACTGACAAAACCATAAACCACGTGGTTCTCGTCGGAGTCAATAAGGCATCTCTACTGAAATCAGGTATTTCCTTTGGTTTTCGCTTGAGATTGGCTTCCTTATTCCAGGATCCTTGTGAACTACACTTTCGGAGTTGTCACTGTGATTTTCGACAACAACTCCACTAGTTGCCGAAATTTTAAGAAGTTCTTCAGTGCAATCGACTGTTAGCTCCTTGCACAGCTCAAACACAGAAGATGATGTAGATTGTATTTCCACCAAGATATCTCTTGCATTCACGCAGAATTTTCCCGGACGGTCTTAACTATGTCATTGGAACCAGCAACTACTGATATGATGTACTCCAGCTTGGCGACACATGAAAAGAGTTTCATGTTGTGTCTTTGATCGGAGACATCTTGCCCTATATCTGACTCCTTCTCATCATTTGTGTTGACCAATGGCATGAAGTCTTCTCCGGTTTCAAATTTATCTCTCGTTTCTGTCGCTGGGTGTTCTGTCAAGGTCGGTGTTCTAACGCCAAGTGTTTCCTTAGTAATTGTAACATACATTTCCTGAAACAAAATTGCTAGTAAACACAATTTCGCCGGAGACCGCCCCAAAACCGGTTTTGGCCGGATTCTGGGTGAACTACTTGTCCGGCAAGAAATTAAGCTGAAAAACGGATTCAGAATGTCTCCTTACCTCTATATCGACCCTCTAATCAGCTTCAGGAACAAATTTTACCTTCTTCCAAACCGGATTCCGGGCGAACTGCTTGTCCCGTAAGAAATGAAGCCAAAAAACGGATTCAGAATGTCTCCTTACCCCTATGTCGACCCTCTAATCAGCTTCAGGAACATCCTCCAAATTTCCGGTTTTGGCCGGATTCTGGGCGGACCAATTGTCCGGCGTCAAAATAATTTTCAGGTTTGGATTCAGCATGTCTACTTACCCCTAGCCAAATTACCGGTTTTGGCTTTCCGGGCGAACTGCTTGTCCGGTAAGAAAATGAAGCTGAAAAACGGATTCAGAATTTCTCCTTACCCCTATATAGACCCTCTAATCAGCTTCAGGAACAACTTTTACCTTCTTCCAAACCGGATTCCGGGCGAACTGCTTGTCCGGTAAGAAAATGAAGCCAAAAAACGGATTCAGAATGTCTTCTTACCCCTATGTCGACCCTCTAATCAGCTTCAGGAACATCCTCCAAATTTTCGGTTTTGGCCAGATTCTGGGCGGACTAATTGTCCGGCGTCAAAAAAAATTTCAGCTTTTTATTCAGCATTTCTACTTACCCCTAAAGTGACTATCTCATTGGCATTTAAAAATATTTTTTCGCCCCTTAACTTGAAACCCCCTCCCTCACACCCAAATATAGAGCTAGGGAGCCCATCAACGAACTTGACCTTTACTTTGACCAAAATGCACCAAGTTTGAACAAAATATCTCAACCCCTTCGAGAGTTATAGTGCTAACAGACGGACAAATTGGTATCCGTCACTTACGTTTTGGGATCCCAAAAAAAACGTCCACGGCTAAAATATAATAATATTCTTTCAAAGCGGATTAATTTAAGACCACGAAATTTTGTAGTGTCCTTTCTTCTTTTTGTGCTATATTTTATTGGCTTGTTTGTGGGCTATATCAGTTGATCTCTCGTTTGTTTTCATGTTTGTGACATAACTCCTTGATCAGGCTTTTCTGCGATATTTAGTTGATTGATTTTTTTTATCTGTCTGATTGGTTTTATCAAAGCATCAGACCCGCCTTATCTTACTTACGTCAGACGCCGAGATCTCGAACTTCTTAGGCCATTCTTATCCACCCTAACGGAACTACACTGATTTTTGCATTCTCCTTGTTTGACTCTTTTCGAGCAAGGTTAGGCTTCCGCTTTTTCTGATCCTAAAACGTAAGTGACCGATACCTAGCAAGGGATTGAGATATTTTGTTCAAAATGGTGTGAGAATCCTTTGGGTCAAAGTACAGGTCAAGTTTGTAAATGCCAAAACCGGGAATTTGGTAGAAATAAAGTTTATTCCTAAAGTCGATTAGAGATTCAATTTAGGGATAAGGAGAAATGCTGAATTCATTTTTGAACTTTATTTCTTTGACGGATAAGCAGTTCACCCAGAATCCGGCCAAAACCGGATTAGCTAAACTTTATTTTTTTCACTGGACAAGGAATTCGTATGGATTCCTGCAATCCGGAAATTTGATAAAAAGCTAAATTTAATTCTGAAGTCGTATAGAGCTTTGATTTGGATTGCGATGCAGAAGTAAATTTTCAGGCGGTTATTAGGGATAAATGTTAACATGTTTACGGAGTCTGGCGATGATTGGAAATCTACAAGACCCGATTGTCTGGACAAAGAAGTCTAATAAATATTCCACTTTTTGGGATCCCATCGAAACCTTTGGTCTGCTTGACTACGAGGAGACAGTTAATCAGAAATACCGGGTTTTCAAGTTTTCCGCAGTAAATACAGAAAGCACTGCTACTACTGCAACCTTTGCTTTAAACGACCTAGGATCACTAATGTACGAGGCCAGCCCAGGACAAGACTGTATATTTTGAGGGAAACGGTGAATATCCTACGCAACTCGTCCCACATCCGCTTTTTCGTGCCTATAAGACTGTTCCTAAATATTCGATGCAAAATCTTAAAATTTTGGGATCCCAAACGTAAGTGACGGGATATCTATGACTTTGTACAATTTGTCCGTCTGTAAGCATGATAACTCTCGAAGGGGTAGGCCTATAGATGTTTTGGTCAAACTTGGTGTGAGGATTCTTTGGGTCAAAGTACAGGTCAGTTTCGTAGATGGGCTATGTAGCTCTATATCTAGGGGTGGGGGTTAGTTAAAGATATTTTAAAAGTAAATAACATATTCGATTTAGAGGTGTAAGGAGACATGCTGAATCTATATCTGAAACTAATTTTCTCGCTAGACAAATAGTTCGCCCGGAATCCAGCCAAAACCGGAAAAATGATTAACAGTAAAAGTTGTATCTGCAGTTGATTAGAGGTTCGATGTAGGGGTAAGGACATATACTGAATTCGTTTTTACCGTTATTTTCTTCCCGGCCAGAATCCTACCAAAACCGGAAATTTGGTAAAACGAAAACAAAATCCGAAGTATAAGGGGTAAGGAGACATACTGCATTCGTTTTTAACCGGAAATTTAGCGTAGTAGAAATAAAAGTTTGTTATGAAGTCGATTATAAATTCGAAATAGAGTAAAATTGCATACTGAATCCATACTTGCTCATCCGTCACTTTATATTTTTGCCGGACAATTAGTTTGCCCGGAATCCGGCCAAAATTGGTAAAAATATTTTCTGATCTTAATTAGAGTTTCGATATAGGGGTGATGAAACACGCTGAATCTGTTTTTGAACTTTATTTTCCTGCCGGACATGTAGTTCGCACGGAATTGCTAAAATCGGGAATTCAGTAAAAGTAGAAGATTTTTCTAAATTCGATTGTCGACTGGAGATGATATTTAGGCGTAAACATAGCTGCTAAATCCATATCTGAACTTGGTCTTCTCAGCGGAATAGTCGTTTGGTCGTAATCCATCGAAAACACCACTTCGGTATCATTTTTTTTTACATTTTCAAGCGGTTGATCAAGGATAAATGCTAACATGCTTACGGGTCTGGCGAAGACCGGAAATCTACAAACCCGATTGTCTGGACCAAGAAGTCCAATAATTATTCCATTTTTGGGATCCCATCGAAATCTTTGGTCTTGTTTTTACTTCGACAATACGCCTATTTTTTTTTTAAATCCCACCTCCTCTCCCCTCAGTGACAACAAATTTACTTTAAGCAACAAATCTAATTCTTAACTTTTATGTGTCACCTACACTTTTTTAAATATCAATTAGCAGCCGAACTGGACACACAATAAGACACCATACACTACCTAAAACTTTTCCATAATAAAAAACTTGCTTTAACCGTAGAAAAGGGTGTCGTCCCCCCACAGGAAACTCTTCTTACGGTGGCTATCTCTTACCAAATCATAAAACTTTTCCAAATAGTGACCCGTCATGTCCCCCCCCCCCAAACAAAAGGAACTAAAACAAGCTATTAAATTTAATAGCAATAACAAAACCTAAAGAAAGATTTCTGTCATTATAACTTTCTTTAACACAAGAAACCACCATAATATATACGCAAAAACAAAAAAAAAACATCGAAGAAAGTTATAATGATAACACTTTTTAAATTTACCTTTTCTTCTTTTCACTTTAAAAAAAAATTCGGCTGCTATTTAACGACAATGCACCTTAAGACCAAGGCGAAGTACTAAATTTATGTTTTGGGACGTTTCGCCATGGGGGCGTTTACCAAGAGGAAATTATATTATGGGGACATCTCCACGGAAAGTTTTGCAGACAAGCCGAGTTTGTAGCTATTTTTCACTAGAGTCGTAGCCAAAAACTTACCTCCCGACTTGAATGAGCTATTCCAGTGTCTTCAGAACCACCCCTGCCCTGGGAAACAAATTCTGGGTACATGGCCAAATCTTCCTTGTCCTTTTCAAGCACTGTATCCACCTCAACCTCAGACTCGTTTTGTAATCGAGCTTTTTTCGCTGTCCTAGATACACTTGCTTCAAAGGGGTTGCGCGGGGCTCCTGTCATTTGAATTCTGATTGCTTTTCCATTGTGTTTAGAAATTTCATGCCTTCTTTTCCACTCGTAGTCAAAGTTTGACCCACAGTCCATGCACGTAAACTTGTCTCTTACTTTCGGTTTATTCATGTTATCCAGTCAGACTTCACTTTAACAACTAGCCTACAATAATGTTGACAGGCTAAATCTGAACGACCTATCTGAGACAGACACAAATTATATGCGAGTAAGAACAGGTTTTGAAACAAAGCGAGTTGCTGCCAGTCCAGTCCCTTTGGGAAAAAATTATATGCGAGTAAGAATGGGTTTTGAAGCAAAGCGAGTTGCTGCCAGTCCAGTTCCTTTGGGAATCATTTCACCAGAGACCTAACGGGGTTATGAAACCTGGTTTAATTTAAACGACCTTGTCTTTGAGTGAAAGTCTTTCCAGGAGGAAGAAAAACGACTCGGACTGTCACTGACTGAGATAAGCACCCGGGACCTGGATGAGGCCAAAATAAACAACTGATACAACTTAGCAAGAGGCAGGGGGTCGAATTTTCCATTGGGAGATGGGCGGGACTTTACGGGAAAAAAATTTCGATGAGGGGGAATTTCTGGCAAAACTTCCAGGGGGAATTGTCTGCAGTAAATTTTCCTAGGAGAATTTTCACCGAGGATGGAACCTTTCGGGGGGTGGGGGATTTTATTCGGCCGGAATTTTCGAAGGAGGAATTTTCCCTATTGGATGGTTTTCTTGAAGGGAGTATTTCATGTCGGATTTCATGGCATTACTTAAAAAAAATGAAATTGATCAGAAAGCAAATTTTGTCAATTCAAAGTAAGAAGCAACATTGAAACTTTAATGCTTCATATGTTAAAGTTTGACTTTTTTCTCAATTCAATTTTGAAATATTAGAATTTGAATACAAGGGCCGTTTAATTGGAAAAAAAAGCTTTCTTAAAGTACTAAAAAACTTTAACGTAAAAAGTAAGGGATTGACGAGGGGACAGTTCCTGTCATGTACGGAATAATTTCTATTCATTTGGAATCATTTCTATTTGTTAGTTTAAAACAGTTAATACACAATACAGTGCGCAAGGACGGGGAGAAGTTAGCCACGCCCCCCCCCCTCCAGCATAACAGCGTCTCCGGATAAAGATTCATTTATTTGACAACTGAGGAAGAGAGCGCTACAAAGCTGTGTCCCGGGCTAAAGCGGGACGCAACGAATAAACTCTACTGCCGGAGACTATTGCTGGCAGAGAATAAGGTAGGCAATCTTAATTATCTTGAATAAGCAAGCAGAAATGGAGGGGAACCAGATTCAGCCACTTCAACTTCCGGATGCATCAGATCCCGACGCTATTTCTCAGTTTATGCGTGAAATAAATTTCAAACTGGATTTGATCCCACAGCTCTCAATCAGCTTATGCGGTATAGAGGCAAAAATCAATAGTTTTAGTAAACAGCTAGATACAACAAGATCAGAAATTTCAAGCGATCTAGCGGAAATGAGGAACAAACTCAGGGAGTCTACACTGAAAATTGACTCATTGAAGGCAGAAATAAAGCGTTATAACCTCGTGTTGTACAATTTCTCTGTGACTGGTCCGTCCCAGTCGAGTTTGAAGGATGAGCTTTGCGAGTTTCTTAGCTGGTGCCTCCCGAATCTACAGCTTTCTCGGAGGGACATAAAGGATGCTTTCCGCCTGAGATCAGGCCCTGTAATAGTTAAGTGGAACGACTTGGAAATACGAAATGCGGTTCTCAGGAAAAGTTTTGTATTGAAACAGAACAGCGTAGGGGTTGCTCCGGACTACACTACGTATCAACGCGAGGCTAGAAATAATTTAAAGCCAGTGCTGTCCCAAGCCCTTGTAAAAGGTCAAAATGCGCGGCTCAAAGGCGATAAGTAAAACGTACATATACGATCGTGAATGTCAAAAAGTAAAAGAAATGACGGTAAGCCACCTAATTAGACCCCCTAATCCAGCACAAAGTAACTCAGAGATCAGGGGTATAAATGCCGCTAATGTGAATGAAAATAACTAGAGCTCAGTCCAGAATTGCCCTTCAGATCAGTCGGACTGTTCTGGCAATGAAAGTAACACGAACACGATAGTTGAAAGAAATAACAACTTGCCAAAAACAATAGGAACAGGGAAAGGTCGTAAAAGTAGCGAGATTAGCCCCGTCGATAATGCTTACAATCGCACCGCTAGAAATGTACGGCAAAGAAACGAGGAGCCATCGACATTGCGGGTTACTGAAGGGAATTGGCCACCAAATTACAGACAAAACACACGCCCGTTCAGGTAGCTACAGAAAAATCAGCCTTGACAGTACTGGGGTATTAATAGGAGTGACGATTATTACCGGTTAGCTTTCCCCCCCCGTGTGATTATGGAGCCCAATAGCATCGACAGGGCCATACACAAACCCTGAAGTTTGTATCTTGGAATGTACAGGGTATAACAAATAAGTTAAGTTCAGTGGTAAGTGAGTTGTCAAATTTTGACTTTGTAGCATTAGTAGAAACCTGGCATTGCCCTAGTGAAACTCCAAAAGTAAGAGGTTTCAATGTGGAAAGTGTATCGCGAGAGTTAGCTTTGAACAATCGTTATTTTGGAGGCCTTGTAGTGTTGATAAAAGATGAGTCTTTCAAAGTTATAAAAGCTGAAAAGTAAATCAGAAAATGTTATTTGGACTAGATTAGAATGTTTGGATGGACTGTGTATTGTAATAGGATCGATTTAGATTCCGCCTCAAAATAGCTCGTACCGAAATGAAGATACTTGGAATTTGTTGGTAAAAGAAATAGAAGAGAAAAGAGCTCAATTTGAGGGGGGGGCAGGAGGGGGCTCATTTTGAAAATGATAGATTGATATTAATATGTGATTTTAATGCTTATACTAGTGATGAAGTTGAATTAAAAGATGTGTTAATTCCAGGTATTTAGTCAGCAGTCCCAACCGTCTGTCTACAGGATTCCCAGAGCTAGCAGGGATGAAAAAAGAAGAATAAATCAATGGGGAAGAAGGTTGCTGACACTATGCGGAGAATTGGGTTTGATGATTTGAAATAGAAGATTTGGAAAGGATAAAAATCGGGGTGAGTTTACCTGCGTATCTGGGACTAAAGCAAGTGTAATTGATTATGTTTTGGTGGATATTCGCAGGGATCCGAATTACCTTAATGTGGATGTGCTTAAGCTAGTAGGATTGGACCATCTACCGGTATTTTTAGAAATTAGATCAAGGAGTGCTCCCCATAGGAGGGATATTTCAAGTGAAAGTCGTATTTATAATAAAAATGTTAGACGTCAGATACCTAGGGAATGGTCTACAGAGGAAAAAGTTAAATTAATTGAAGCGTTTTCAGAGGATGATGTAGCTATAAGGCTAAGTGATTTAGAGAAGATAAATAATCAAGATAGATTGATGGAAGAGTTCACGGAGATTTTACATGAAATAGCAGGCCCAGTTCTAGGAGATAAAGGAGGTTGTAAGGATATAGAATTTTTTGACGAGGAATGTAGAATAAAAAAAAAATTAGAATTGATTAAAGAATTGGAGATTTTGAGGGAAGAGGAAAAAGAGGAATTTAGGCTTCGACTAGTAACAAGGTTTAAAATGTTCGCCGGGAGCACAGTTTATAGAATTAACCAGTAAGATCATTCCCTATCTCATCCATTATAAAAACCCTGACCGAGGTGCAAGTGCTCCGAAGAACGTAGAAACATAAGCGGCATTAGATCTTTTCACGGGTAGACAAGTCAGATTTCTCTTGGACGCGAAACAATCGGAAATAAGTGGAAACCCGCTATTACGAATACTGCATTCTGTAAACATTTCTCATTAATTGACGCAAACACACTGATACATAACTACACAAACAAGTGGGAGGAGCTTTTTGTTCGCGGCGAGACTGAAGACCAGAAATGATCTGCGATAAACTTACTGGATAATTCTATAAACTGTGGCCGGGAGTATAAACGCCTTTTGAAACAGAAGGAGAGACTGGCTATTCAAAAAGGTAAGGAGGAGCAGATCCAGTTTTATGAAAAGAGCGATATGTGGTCTTTCTGGAGAAAGATAAAAAAATGGGGGCCTCCATAGCCCAGCCTGAGCCATAGCCATAGCCATAGCCCAGTACCTGACCCGAAAACATGGCCGACATACTACAACGACGCGGTTCAGGAAGACTATTCATTTGACTGCTGGTTCAGCGACGAATTATCGAATACAGAGAATGAGATCAGTCTCCCACTGAAAGAACACGAATATGATCGGATGACACCCGCATCGAAAGAAGAAATCGAAGAATGCATAAGTGCCATGGAAGGTGGATCAGCACCTGGTTACGATGGAGTCCCAACAAAGATCTTGAAACAATTCCAACTTCTGTTTATGCCCATCTTCTTGGCTATCTTCAACTCAGTTCTGGCTTCTGGAGAATGACCCTCACCGTAGAAAATATCCTTGATTTTGCCACTATTCAAAAAGGGAGAGCCAGCGGATCACAGTAATTATCGACCGATATCTTTAGTACCTAGTCTTAGAAAAAAAAACTAGAAAGAATACTAGATGCTAGATCAGCTCATTGGTTAGAAAAATATAGGATTTTGAAAGAGCAGCAGGCAGGATTTCGAGATGGATATAATGCTATTGATAGGGTCTTAGTCCTACAGGCACTTGTAGAGAAATATGCAAAAGGGAAGAATAGGTTGTATGTTGCATTTTTAGATCTAGAAAAGGCCTTCGACAGTATTGATAGGATTTTTCTGTGCTTAGAACTGTTAAAGGTAGGCTTACCAAGACTTTTCGTTATGATTTTAGGTGATATGTATAGAAAGACATTTGGTATAGTTAAAGTTTTAGGGAAGGGATTATCGTCGCCGTTTGAAATTAGAAAAGGAGTAAAACAGGGTAGTAGTATTTCACCTACGTTGTTCACGTTGCATATAAATGATATTTTTGACCATATTAAAAAGGTATGGGCCCCTATGGTGTCACTAGGGAATCTGACGTTATCTCTGTTGCTTTTTGCTGATGATCCGGTGTTGATAGGCAAGCCACCAGAGGAGCTCCAAATCTTATTGAGTATATTAGAAGAATATTTAGATAGAAAGAAACTAGTGTTGAATATCAAAAAGACTGAGATTGTGGTTTTTAGAGTAATTCGTGTGAATAATGATGATCAAAAAGTAGAATTTTATATATAAGGTGAAAAAGTAAAAGAGAGCGAAAATTTTAGATATTTGGGAGTAACACTTTCAGCAAAAGGAGGATGGAAAGAGCATGTAAAAGAGATGATTAAGAGAGGGAAAGCAGTTCAGCTGCCATTTTAAGTAATTCAAGGCTTTCAAGTATAAAAGATCTAAAAATGCATAAATATGTTTTTAATTCTAAAGTTTTATCTACTATCCATTACGGAGCTGAACTCTGGGGGCATAACCCGGCAGCACAATTGGAATCAATTCAGCTGCAACACTTTAAAAGATTAATTGGTCTTCACTTAACGATCCACAATCAGGCAATAAAAGGTGACCTAGGAATATTTTCGCTGAGAAAGGGTAGAGTAGCACAGATGATCTGGTATTGGATAAAAGTTCTAAGTCTACCAGAGATAGGTTAGCAAAAGTAGCTTATGTGGAGATGCTACGGTCGAAACGTAAAAGATCGTGACCGTATCAAGTAAAAAATGTTTTAGATGGATTAGGATTATCCTACAGGGCTAGGACCCTCAAATCAGGGTGAGCCGTTTTTGGCTATGATTATAGAAAGAATAAAAGACCAGGAAGTCCAAATGTGGACCCACGCAGTTAAAACATCTGAAACATTGAAGTTTTATTCCCAAGTAAAAGAGATATTTGGATTTGAATATTATTTTAAACTAGGATTACCGGGGGAGACATTGTTGACTTTGTTACGGATCCGAGCGAATTGCCGGCCACTAAAAAATAGAAAAAGAGTATTTGAAAGAAAAAGGGTGGCCCCAGATGCAGATGCGGATTACTCTTACCCCACATGTAACCTAGGTATTGAGGATGTGGCCCATATTCTCACCGAGGGCCCATATTCTCGCCAGCAACTTTCTCTATTAAGGGGAAAGTATATTGAGGGTGCTAACTCGGAGTTCCCGGGGATCGTGATAACGACTGTAAAAAGGACAATCAGGCAGTTATGTAAATATGTAAATGAAGCGTTGACATCAATGAGTGAAACTTGATATTTATGTTATTTTTCTTGT
>JAQQPU010024186.1:0-12815 GCA_029168905.1 Artemia sp. Kazakhstan ARC1039 | reverse complement strand
ACTAAAATAAATTATTTCTAAAAGAGACTAAATTTTTCCACCAAAATATAATAAAGATCGAACTTTTCCCTATACTAACTTGCATACGCAACTTCACATTAGTTAAGATTACAGTATTTATATTATACATCATTTTAAATTATAAAAGGTTCAAATGTTCGAAGATTATAGAGGTTACAATTTTCCCACACCGGGAATCGAACCCGAGCCTGTTAAGTGAAAGTTAACTATCCTAGCCACTAGACCATATGGAACCATAAAGAAGTATGATTTAAGAGCCATATGCATATTATTATTTCACCATACCAATTATAATAAGGCCAAAACAAAATCGTCGACTTACATAAAGGATCGATGTGCTCCATTATAAATTATAAAAGATTTAGAGCTTCTAATGTTCGAAGATCTGGGTTGCAGCGGTAGCTAGCAACATAGTAAGAGACGATCACGTCCAATGTTAAGAAATATAAAAACCCATAGTTCCCAAAAAAAGGAGTCAGATCAAAACAAAAAGTACACCATTAGAACCGCCTTGTCCGAAACCCCTGTATAGGAAACTTTTTGTCAGTTGGCTTGAACAGCAAGGGAAATATATTGGCTTGAAAATCAAGAAAAGTGGCAGCTACTACAACATTCTGCCTAAACGGGATATTTTTTTCTTTCTTTCTTGTTATCCAGAGATAGCTTTGCACTGGAACATCGTAGAAAGTTGCACAATGGCTCATTTTAAAGAAAATTAATTGGGTTAAAAACCTTCTGTAACTAAAACAAATTATTTTAAAACAGGATAAATTTTTCCACAAAAAACCGTATTTTTGATGTCTTTCCATACTGCTGTCTTTTCAAAGACATTTGATTTTTGAAGCAATCAAACAGTTCGTGGTAAGGTTGTATTTTAAACTTTATATTCCATAGATAGCTTAACTTAATTTTATTTCATGGATCGCTAAAGTTAATATGTAAACTGGAAAAAAATTTGTAAATAACAATCTCAATTATAATCATGATTCACTTGTTACTGTAGAGCGACTCGAACTTCTATCTTCGTTGTCCGGAAGAGAGCTCACTAGCCAATGCGCTACAGCAACTGATGGTAAACAAGTAATTATGGGGTAGATGATGTGTCTAGAAATTTTATAATAAAGAACGACCTCTTGCCTATACTAAATTATATAGGCCACTTAACTTTAGTATAGGTTAGTAAATCACTGAAATAACAAACCATTCCTTACATTGGACAAAGTTAGCTACTTGATTGTTTGAGTTTCGTCTCTTATCCGGGTTGCAGCGGTAGCTAGCAACCTAGTAAGAGACGATCACGTCCAATGTTAAGAAATATAAAAACCCATAGTTCTTAAAAAAAGAGTCAGATCAAAACAAAAAGTACACCATTAGAACCGCCTTGTCCGAAACCCCTGCATAGTAAAATTTCTGTCCCTTGGCTTGAACAGCAAGGGAAATATATTGGCTTGAAAATCAAGAAAAGTGGCAGCTACTACAACATTCTGCCTAAACGGGATATTTTTTTCTTTTTTTTTTCTTTTTTTTTTCTTTTGTATCCAGAGATAGCTTGGCACTGGAACATCGTAGAGGGTTGTTCAATAGCTCATTTTAAAGGAAATTAATTGGGTTAAAAATCTATAGTAACTAAAATAAATTATTTCTAAAAGAGAATAAATTTTTCCACCAAAAACTGCATTTTGATGTCTTTTCACACTGCAGTCTTTCAAACATAATCGTATACCAGCGGTAAGAATTGAACCCACGCCTCTGAAGAGACTGGTGGCTAACACCAGTGCCTTGGACCACTCGGCCAGGCTGCCTCTCAGAAATAATTATAATAAAGATCGAACTCTTCCCTATACTAACTTGCATACGCAACTTCACTACAGTTAAGATTACATTAAAGTATAGGTTAGTAACGCAACAGATAGCATGGCACTGGAACATCGTAAAGAGTTGTTCAATGGCTCATTTTGAATATAATAAAGAACGACCTCTTGCCTATACTAAATTTTATACGCCACTTAATTATAGTATAGGTTAGTAATTCAACAGATAGCATGGCACTGGAACATCGTAGAGAGTTGTTCCATGTATAATAAAGAACGAACTCATGTATAGGCAACTTAACTATACTTAATAATTAGACTTATTTAGTCCGGGTCGCAGCGGTAGCTAGCAACCTAGTAAGAGACGATCACGTCCAATGTTAAGAAATATAAAAACCCCTAACTCCTAAAAAGAGAGTCAGGTCATTACAGTAAAGAACGAACTCTAACCAACAGTAACTGAAACATAAAATAAATGACAACGTGGACAAGTGATGCAACACACATATGTTTGAGGCTAGTCTCTTACTATTTCAAAGAAGAAATCAATTATTATAATTGATTTTATGTTTGTATTGATTGTGATTGTTTGTTTGTGATTGATTCCTGTTTGTAATCAATTATTATAATAAAGATCGAATTCTTCCCTATACTAACTTGCATAGGCAACTTCACTATAGTTAAGATTACAGTATTTATAAGAGTTAAAAATTTTCCCACACCGGGAATCGAACCAGGGCCTGTTAAGTGAAAGTTAACTATCCTAGCCACTAGACCATATGGGACCACAAAAAAGTATGATTTAAGAACCATATGCATATTATTATTTCACCATACCAATTATAATAAGGCCAAAACAAAATCGTCGACTTGCAACCTTACTTTTGACATATTAGTTAAATCTTCATCAAACTTAAAAAATGTTTTGCTAGTTTTAAATGAAAGAACGAACCTTAGCCCATAGTAGCAGAAATAAGAATATCTAGGTTGCAGCGGTAGCTATTAACCTATTAATTACATAATCCGGGTTTAAGTGGTATCCGGGTTGCAGCGGTAGCTAGCAACCTAGTAAGAGACGATCACGTCCAATGTTAAGAAATATAAAAACCCATAGCTCCTAAAACAGGAGTCAGATCAAAACAAAAAGTACACCATTAGAACCGCCTTGTCTGAAACCCCTGTATAGTAAACTTTCTGTCCCTTGGATTGAAGAGCAAGGGAAATATATTGGCTTGAAAATCAAGAAAAGTGGCAGCTACTACAACATTCTGCCTAAATGGTATTTTTTTTTTACAATCCGGGTTGCAGCGGTAGCTAGCAACCTAGTAAGAGACGATCACGTCCAATGTTAAGAAATAATAAAACCCCTTACTCCTAAAAAAAGAGTCAGATCGAAACAAAAAGTACACCATTAAAACCACCTTGTCCGAAACCCCTATAAAGGAAACTTACCGCCCTTTGGCTTGAATGACAAAGAAAATATATTGGCTTGAAAATCAAGAAAATTGACTTTAACCACGTTTATCTCCACAAACGGGATATTTTTTTCTTTCTTACATTAAGGGACGATCATTGCAATAACAAACCATTGCAGACTTTGGACTTAGTTAGCTACTTGATTTTTTGAGGTTCGTCTCTTACTATTTCAAAGAAGAAAAAGCCGTAGGCTTTTTCCTGTTTGTAATCATATAGCATAGAATCTGGGTTGTTTACATTAAAGGGCGAACTATAGCCCATAGTAACTGGAATCCAGGTTGCAGCAGTAGCTTGCAACCTATCGGAGTTGTGGCGGTATCTAGCAACCTAGTAAGAGATGATCCGGGTTGCAGCGGTAGCTAGCAACCTAGTAAGAGACGATCACGTCCAATTACATTAAAAGACGATCATTGGAATAACATACCACTGCATACATTGGACTTAGTAAGCTACTTGATTGCTTGAGGTTTATCTCTTACTATTTCAAAGATGAAAAATTCAAGGCTTTTTCCTGTTTGTAATGATATAGCATAAAACGAAACCCAAGTTTTAGTTAGGAGGCAGCTAAACTGAATTTATTTTTTAAACTTTAAATTTAAGAGATATTACTTCAAATTTATTACATTAAAAGACGATCATTGGAATAACAAACAATTGCATTCATTGGAATTAGTTAGCTACTAGATGGTTTGAGGCTTGTCTCTTACTATTTCAAAGAAGAAAAAGCCGTAGGCTTTTTCCTGTTTGTAATCAGTTTATTATCCGGGTTGTTATAATAATCCGGGTTGCAGCGGTAGCTAGCAGCCTCCGGGTTGCAGCGGTAGCTAGCAACCTCGTAAGAGACGATTACGTCCAATGTTAAGAAATATAAAATTTGGGTTGCAGCGGTAGCTAGCAACCTAGTAAGAGACGATCACGTCCAATGTTAAGAAATATAGAAACCCATAGCTTCTAAAAAAGGAGTCAGATCAAAACAAAAAGTACACCATTAGAACCGCCTTATCCGAAACCCATGCACAGGAAACCTACCGCCCTTTGGTTTGAATAACAAAGAAAATATATTGGCTTGAAAATCAAGAAAATTGACTTTAACCACGTTATTCTCCACAAACGGCATATTTTTTCTTTTTTCTTCTTTCTTTTCCACAGACAGCTTGGCACTGGAACATCGTAGAGAATTGTTCAATGGCTCATTTTAAAGGAAATTAATTGGGTTAAAAATATTTTGTAACTAAAATGAATTATTTCTAAAAGAGAATAAATTCATGCTGCAGTCTTTTCAAAGATATTTGATTTTTGTACATAAATCATAATTGCATACCAGCGGTAAGATTTGAACCCAAGCCTCCGAAGAGACTGGTGCCCAACACCAGCACCTTGGACCCCTCGGCCACGCTACCTCTCATAGCTATATATGTGAATCCGGGTTGCAGCAGTAGCTAGCAACCTAGTAAGAGATGATCAGTCCAATGCTAAGAAATATATTAATATTAAAATTCCATTTTTTAGAGTTTTGGTTACTACGGAGACAAGTCACTCTTGCTATTCAGCTTGTTACCACGAACTGTTTGACTTTAGTAACCTATACTATAGTTAAGTGGTGTATAAAATTTAATATAGACAAGAAATCGTTCTTTATTATAAATTTGAACTAAGATGATATAAAATTAATGGCGTAAAAAATGGTGTAGCGAGTCAATTGAAGCAAATGGAAAACCAAACTAATTTTTAAATTTTCAGGTTTTTTTCTGGTTTGAATTAAAGAATGGAAATTATTGTTCAGACACCGTAAATATTTTTGCACTTTGCAGCTAAATATAATTAAACGGCATCTTTTTTCTTTCATTCTTTTCCACAGATAGCTTGGCACTGGAACATCGTAGAGAGCTGTTCAATAGCTCATTTTACAGAAAATTAATTGGGTTAAAAACATTTTGTAACTAAAAAAAATTATTTTTAAAACAGAATAAAATTTTCCACTAAAAACTGCATTTTTGATTCTTTTCATACTGCAGTCTTTTCAAAAATATTTGATTTTTGAAGCAATCAAACAGTTCGTGGTAAAGTTATATTGAATACCATCCGGGTTGCAGCGGTAGCTAGCAGCCTCCGGGTTGCAGCGGTAGCTAGCAACCTAGTAAGAGACGATCACGTCCAATGTTAAGAAATATAAAAACCCATAGCTCCTAAAAAAGGAGTCAGATCAAAACAAAAAGTACAACATTAGAACCGCCTTGTCCGAAACCCCTTTATAGGAAACTTTCTGTCCCTTGGCTTGAACAGCAAGAGAAATATATTGGCTTGAAAATCAAGAAAATTGACTTTAACCACGTTATTCTCCCCAAACGGGATATTTTTTTCTCTTTTCTTTTTTTGTATCCAGAGATAGCTTGGCACTGGAACATCGTAGAGGGTTGTTCAATAGCTCATTTTAAAGGAAATTAATTGGGTTAAAAATCTATAGTAACTAAAATAAATTATTTCTAAAAGAGAATAAATTTTTCCACCAAAAACTGTATTTTTGATGCAGTGACGTCATAATTACTATATAAGAAACGTCAAAACTGTATATAATTACTATAATAAAGAACGACCTCTTGCCTTTATTAATTTATATTAAAGTTATTATATTTAGCTAAGAGGTAGGGAAACTGAGTTTCTTTTTTAAATTGTAAATTTAAGAGATACTACTTTAAATTCAATATATTGAAAAAAATTTCTGACGGGGAATCGAACCCAGGTCTTCTGCATGACAAACAGCGATAGGCACCACTGTACTATCAGAGACTTATAATATATAAATAATATATAAGTCATGATATTAAATTGGTTAATACATCTTTGTACATGTTTTACATTAAAAGAAGATCATTAGAAGAACAAACCATTGCATACATTGGACTTAGTTAGCTGCCTGATTCTTTGAGAGTCGTCTCTTACTACTCCAAAGAAGAAAAAGCCGTAGGCTTTTTCCTGTTTGTAATCATATAGCATAGAATCTGGGTTGAAGCGGTAGCTAGCAACCTAGTAAGAGACGATCAGTCCAATGTTAAGAAATCCGGTTTGTATTGGTAGCTAACAACCTAGTAAGAGACGATCACGTCCAATGTTAAGAAATATAAAAACCCATAGCTCCTAAAAAAGGAGTCAGATCAAAACAAAAAGTACACCATTAGAACCGCCTTGTCCGAAACCCCTGTATAGGAAACTTTCTGCCATTGGGCTTGAACAGCAAGGGATATATATCCGGGTTGCAGCGGCAGCTAGCAACCTAGTAAGAGACGATCACGTCCAATGTTAAGAAATATAAAAACCCATAGTTCCTAACAGAGGAGTCAGATCAAAACAAAAAGTACACCATTAGAACCGCCTTGTCCGAAACCCCTGTATAAGAAACTTTCTGTCCCTTGGGTTGAACAGCAAGGGAAATATATTGGCATGAAAATCAAGAAAATTGACTTTAACCACGTTATTCTCCCCAAACGGGATATTTTTTTCTTTTTTCTTTGTTTTTCTTTTTCTTTTCCACAGATAGCTTGGCACTGGAACATCGTAGAGGGTTGTTCAATAGCTCATTTCAAAGGAAATTAATTGGGTTAAAAATCTATAGTAACTAGAATAAATTATTTCTAAAAGAGAATAAATTTTTCCACCAAAAACTGCATTTTTGATGTCTTTTCACACTGCAGTCTTTCAAACATAATCGTATACCAGCGGTAAGATTTGAACCCACTCCTCCGAAGAGACTGGTGGCTAACACCAGTGTCTTGGACCACTCGGCCAGGCTGCCTCTCATAAATAAATATATATGTGAATTTGGGTTGCAGCAGTAGCTAGCAACCTAGTAAGAGACAATCAGTCCCATGCTAAGAAATATAACAAAACTCCTAAAAATAGAGTAAGATCAAAACAAAAGTACATCATTACAACTACCTTGTCTGAAACCCTACTAGATAAATAATGAATGTCGTAGCTTTATATTAGAGCTATGAAGTGAATAGAAAAACACGAAATTATATTGTTGTTTCTGATGACGTCATGAAATAATATCATTGCGCCTTGACGTCAATAAAATCATTACGCCTTGACGTCATAATTAAAAAACAGTACTACACAAACAACAGAGATAGTATCTTGAAAAGAGAAAAGCAAAGGTATTCAACCGACCAGGCGCATCGAGAAGTAAAAATTGAGAGAGCAAAACAAAGGTATTCAACCAGCCAGGTGTATCGAGAAGTAAAAATTGAGAGAGCAAAACAAAGGTATTCAACCGACCAGGCGTATCGAGAAGTAATAATTGAGAGAGCAAAACAAAGGTATTCAACCGACCAGGCGTATCGAGAAGTAATAATTGAGAGAGCAAAACAAAACAGCAAGATGTGTTATCACAATGATGAAGATTATAGACATGCAAAAATTGAGACAGCCAAACAAAAGATCAAGGAAAGTTATCACAATGATGAAGATTACCGCATCAAATATAAGAAAAACCAAAAGCAAAGGTATTCAACCGTCCAGGTGTATCGAGAAGTAAAAATTGAGACAGCAAAACAAAAGATCAAGGAGCGTTACTGGGGTGACAATTATAATAAAGATCGAACTCTTCCCTATACTAACTTGCATACGCAACTTCACTATAGTTAAGATTACAGTATTTATATTATGCATCATTATAAATTATAAAAGGTTCAAATGTTCGAAGATTATAGAGTTAAAAATTTTCCCACCCCGGGAATCGAACCCGAGCCTGTTAAGTGAAAGTTAACTATCCTAGCCACTAGACCATATTGAACCATAAAGAACTATGATTTAAGAGCCATATGCGTATTATTATTTCACCATACCAATTATAATAAGGCCAAAACAAAATCGTCGACTTGCAACCTTACTTTTGACACATTAGTTAAATCTTCATCAGGCTTAAAAAATGTTTTGCTAGTTTTACATGAAAGATATAATAAAGAACGACCTCTTGCGTATGCTAAATTTTATAGGCCACTTAACTATAGTATAGGCTAGTACATCCGGGTTGCAGCGGTAGCTAGCAACCTAGTAAGAGACGATCACGTCCAATGTTAAGAAATATAAAAACCCCTAACTCCTAAAAACAGAGTCAGATCAAATTATAGTAAAGAACAATCTCTTGCCAAAAGTAACTGATATATGGTGGTTCCAATCCGGGTTGCAGCGGTAGCTAGCAACCTAGTAAGAGACGATCACGTCCAATGTTAAGAAATATAAAACCCATAGTTCCTAACAAAGGAGTCAGATCAAAACAAAAAGTACACCATTAGAACCGCCTTGTCCGAAACCCCTGTATAGTAAACTTTCTGTCCCTTGGCTTAAACAGCAAGGGAAATATATTGGCTTGAAAATCAAGAAAAGTGGCAGCTACTACAATATTCTGCCTAAACGGGATATTTTTTTTCTTTGTTTCCAGAGATAGCTTGGCACTGGAACATCATAGATAGTTGTTCAATGGCTCATTTTAAAGGAAAATAATTGGGTTAAAAATCTATAGTAACTAAAATAAAATATTTCTAAAAGAGAATAAATTTTTCCACCAAAAACTGCATTTTTGATGTCTTTTCACACTGCAGTCTTTCAAACATAATACCAGCGGTAAGATTTGAACCCACGCCTCCGAAGAGACTGGTGGCTAACACCAGTTCCTTGGACCACTCGGCCAGGCTGCCTCTCATAAATAAATATATATGCGAATTTGGGTTGCAGCAGTAGCTGGCAACCTAGTAAGAGACGATCAGTCCAATGCTAAGAAATAAAAAAAAAAACAAAACTCCTAAAAATAGAGTCAGATCAAAACAAAACTACATCATTAGAACTACCTTGTCTGAAACCCTACTAGATAAATAATGAATGTCATCATAGTTTTATATTAGAGCTATGACGTGAATAGAAAAACACGAAATTATATTGTTGTTTCTGAAGACGTCATGAAATAATACCATTGCGCCATGACTTCATGAAATAAAATCATTACGCTGTGACGTCATAATTACTATATAAGAAACGTCAAAACTGTAAATGGTCTCATTCATGAATAAATAATGGTTAGATCAAAGCAAGCTACACGCAAGTTAAAAAAACAGTACAACAAAAAAAACAGAGATAGTATCTCGAAAAGAAAAAAGCAAAGGTATTCAACTGACCAGGCGTATCGAGAAGTAATCAAACAAAACAGCAAGATGTGTTATCACAATGATGAAGATTATAGACATGCGAAAATTGAGACATCCAAACAAAAGATCAAGGAGCGTTATCACAATGATGAAGATTATAGATATGTGAAAATCGAGACAGCCAAACAAAACATCAAGGTACAATATACAGGAACAACTAAGCCAATAGCGCTAGCTACAATAAAGCAAACAGTTGACGACAAAAGCTGCAAGCAACTAGTCCAACACCTGAAGATACAATATAGCAAAACAGCTGTAGACAACTAGCCCAACAGTTGAAGGAACAACAAAACCAACAGGTGCAAGTGCAATAAAGCCAACAGCTGGAGACAACTAAGACAACAGGTGCAGTTGCAGTACAGCATTACATTAAAAAGCGATCATTGGAATAAAAAACCATTGCATACATTGGAATTAGTTTGCTACTTGATTCTTTGAGGTTCGTCTCTTACTATTTCAAAGAAGAAAAAGCGGTAGGCTTTTTCCTGTTTGTAATCATATAGCGTAGAACGAACCCCAAATGAAACTGATATCATCATAAAGTTTTACCATAACATAATTTATAGCTTTAACCCACTCTTATGACGTCATTCACAATTACTATCTTTATATGCGAGCAATAATTGTATAAGTGTGTCAGTTATCGAAAACAGCTCCATACTTTTTCGAGAAAATTTTTATTCTGGGATATTCTCGCATTAAAAAAACGATCTAGATAGGTCGAAAGTCTGGGGATCTAACAGTTCGTGGTAACGAGCTGTATAGTAGGAGCGACTCGTCTCAATAGTAATCGAATCTAAAAAACTTAATTTTAATATCAACAATCTGACTTACAATGGATAGGCCTCGCCCAGGGAGCGCCTCCTTCATGATCAAGGCAGGTCTCCAGCCAGGTAAGTAGGTTTAGATAAAAATGTTTGAAAACTTAAAAAAATGGAATTTATATGCCAATAGATGCATCAAAAGAATCGAAATTTTATGCTGATCATGTTAAAGAAATTATGTTAAAAGACGATCATTAGGAGATCATACATAAGAAGTAAGTATTGTAAATTGGAATTTTGTAAGAATCGTCGGTATCATGGTTTTATGGATAGCTGAATTACAAATTAAAAGAAATCGACCCCGGATGGCTTTGAACCACTAACCTTTCGGTTAACAGCCGATCGTGCTAGCCACTTGCACTAAGACAACAATAATTAAAGTTGTAAAATTAACAGTATTAACAGCAACTGTATTGAAACTAGTTGTATTGAACTAGTCTGGGTTGCAGCGGTAGCTAGCAACCTAGTAAGAGACGATCACTCCCCATAGTAAATACTAAAGTAACCCATAACTCTTAAAAAAAGAGTCAGATCAAAACAAAAAGTACACTACTAGAACCGCCTTGTCCCATACCCTTATAGAGGAAACTTACCACCCTTTGGCTTGAATAACAAAGTTAAAAAATAAGATCAGTCTTCAATTGTTGTTAAAGTCATTTCTATCAAAAGACAAGATTTCAGCACATTGGTTTGCTATAAAACAGGCTAACGTTTAGTATTATGAATCAGTCAAAGGTAAGGGAAATGTGCTCACTTGGATCCCGCCCCTCATCCTTCCAGATTTTGAAAAATACCCTTTGTTATTTTAAAATCCTTTTTTTGGTGTTTTTGAAGAAACAAAAAATTTTAAATCTCTTAATAATTGGTAAAAGTAAAATTAGTCCTCAACTACAAACCATTGTCTATGGAAAATCTCAATTTTATAAATCTTATTTGTATTTCATATGTTATTATTCTTGTGTTTCTATTTAAAATGTATAAAATGTTAGTTGGATTCATTTTAATAATTTTTTGGTTATTATATGCCGAACTTAAATTTTCTGCATATTTTACATGTCTCTACTCATTACAATTCTTTGTTTCTTTATCCAACTTATCAAAAAAACAATAACAATAAGCCTACACCATTGTTATGACCAGTTAGCTCATGATCGTATCAATGTAGATGTCATATTAATAATTATTCAACATAAAATCAGAATACTTCAGTAAACTAAATCTGTCAAAAATCTAAGATATTAATTCCATTGCAAACACAGCGCCATGGAATTAATCCGGGTTGCAGCGGTAGCTAGCAACCTAGCAAGAGACGATCACATCCAATGTTAAAAAATATAAAAACCCATAGTTCCTAAAAAAAAGGAGTCAAATCAAAACAATAAGTACACTATTAGAACCACCTGGTCTAAAACCCCTGTATAGGAAACTTTCTGTAATTTGGCTTGAACAGCAAGGGAAAAATATTGGCTTTTAAATCAAGAAAAGTGGCAGCTACTACAACATTTTGCCTAAACGGGATATTTTTTTCTTTCTTTCTTGTTATCCAGAGATAGCTTTGCACTGGAACATCGTAGAAAGTTGTTCAATGGCTCATTTTAAAAGAAATTCATTGGGTTAAAAACCTTTTGTTCTTTAACCTTTTGTTAAAGAACGACTTCTTGCCTATACTAAATTTTATACGCCACTTAAGTATAGTATAGGTTAGTATTTCCAAAGATAGCTTGGCTCTGGAACATCGTAGAGAGTTGTTCAATGGCTCATTTTAAAGAAAATTAATGGGGTTAAAAATTACAATAAAGATTATATAAAGGATCAATGTGCTTCATTATAAATTATAAAAGGTTTAGAGCTTCTAATGTTCGAAGATTTTACATTAAAGGACGAACTGTCGCCCATAGTAACTGGAATCCGGGTTGCGACGGTAGTAAGCAACCTAGTAAGAGACAATCATGCCCCATAGTAAAAAATGAAATTGTTACATTAAAAGACGGTCTTTGAAATAAAACCATTGCATATATTGGACTTAGTTAGCCACTTGATTGTTTGATTATTTACATAAGAAGTAAGAATTATTTACATGAAGATCATACATAAGAAGTAAGTATTGTAAATTGGATTTTTGTAAGATCCGGGTTGCAGCGGTAGCTAGCAACCTAGTAAGAGACGATCACCTCCAATGTCAAGAAATATAAAACCCCCCAACTCCTAAAAACAGAGTCAGATCAAAACAAAAAGTACACCATTAGAACCGCCTTGTCCGAATCCTCTATAAAGGAAACTTACCGCCCTTTGGCTTGAATAACAAAGAAAATATATTGGCTTGAAAATCAAGAAAATTGACTTTTACCACGTTATTCTCCACAAACGGGATATTTTTTTCTTTCCGCTTTTTTTTCTGCTCAGCTAGCTGGGCACTGGAAAATCATAGAGAGCTGTATAATAGCTCATTTTAAAGGAAATTGCAACATCTAGTCACTTTTGTA
>JAQQPU010024183.1:0-12816 GCA_029168905.1 Artemia sp. Kazakhstan ARC1039 | reverse complement strand
GCCTCTTTAACTCTTTAGAAAACGTAGTTTTTTTCAAATAATACACCAAAAGCATCGGGTTTTTATGCTGATTCAAATATACAAGTTCCATCAAGTTTAATCTTGCCACTCAAAGGTTACAAGCCTGAGAAAACTTGCCCTATTTTCGAAAAAAGGGGGAAACACCCCCTAAAACTCATATAATCTTAACAATGCGTGTTTATACGAATAAATTCGGATGCGTGTCTATTTGTTTTTCCGGTGATCGTATCGACCCAGTGGTCCTAGAGTATCACGAGAGGGCTCATTTGAACGGAAATTAAAAGTTCTAGTGCCCTTTTAAGTGACAAAAATATGTTAGGGCAACTAGGTCCCCTCCCACGCTCATTTTTTCCCAAAGTCACTCGATCAAAATTTTGAAATAGCCATTTTGTTCACAATAGTCGAAAAATCTAATAACTATGTCGTTGAGGATGACTTAATCCCCAACAGTCCCAGGGGGAAGGGCTCCAAGTTATGAACTATGCCCATTGTTTATATATAGTATTTTCTACTTGGAAGTATGCAGACGTTTTCAGGGGAGATTTCTTCTGGTGGGGAGGGGGTTCGGAGGAGGAGGCTACGTGGGAGGATCTTTCCATGGAGGATATTGTCTTGGGGAAGGGGCATCTCTATGACGGGGGCCGGTGGATTTCCCAGTATTATTTAAAAAACGATCAGAAATTAAATAAAAAACAAGTTTTTTCAACTGAAAGTAAGAAACAACATTAAAACTTAAAACGAACAGAAACTACTACGTATATGAGGGGTTCTCCCCCTGGTAAATACCTCGCTCTATACGCTAAAGTTTTTTTAGTACTTTCAAAAAAGCTATCTATTCTAAATAAACGGCCTTTGTGATTCAGGGGTCATTCTTTAAGAATTGGAACAAAATTCGAACTTTAGCGTAAAGAGCGAGGTATTGACTAGGGGGAGAACCCCTCGTTTACGTAATAGAAATATACGAATATAGAAGTTCGTTACGTAAGTTATTTCGTAAGTTACGTCAGATCAAAATTTCCAGAAAGCCATTTAGCCAAAAAAAGTAAATTAATATGCAAATTTCATTTTCATTATTCATGTACGGTGAGCCAAAATCAAAGCTGCATTAATTCAAAAACGTTCAGAAATTAAATAAGAAAAATAAGTTTTCTTAACTGAAAGTAAGGAACGACATTAAAACTTAAAACGAACAGAAATTATTCCGTATATTTATGAGGCTGTCCCTCCTCAACGGCTTGCTCTTTGCGCTAATTTTTTTTTTATTATTGTTTTAACAAATAGAGTTGTGAGAAAGACTCAAATATTAGCGTAAAGAGCAAGGCGTTGAGGAGGGGACAGCCACTTCCATATACGGAAAAATTTATGTTCGTTTTAAATTTTAATGTCACTCCTTACTTTCAGTTAAAAAAGCTTGTTTTTTTATTATTTAATAACGTAAAGAGCGAGGTGCTAACTAGGGGTAAACCCCCTCATATACGTAATGATTTCTGTTCATTTTACGTTTTAATGTTGCTCCTTACTTTCGGTTGAAAAACCTTTTTGAATGACACAATCGAATGACACATAGAGATTTGTATAATAGGGGGGGGGGGGGGTTGAGTGCTGAAAATAATGTTGTATGTATTGTAAGTTGCTTTTTTTGTATCCATGGCCCTTGTGGCTTTAGACTGTTAAATATCTATCTATCTATAGCGATAGTATGACACTACTACTACTACTAACAACTCACCGCAGCACCGAGCCGCCTGAGGCCAACACAGCTACGCACGCTCCTCCTCCATCATAATCTATTCAAAGCCTCCCTTTTTACACACTCCCATGAAGTTCCCATTTCCTTTACATCTTTCTTTATGACATCCTCCCAACCCAGACGAAGGTGACCTGCTTTCCGTTTAGCCCTAGATGGTTGGTCAAAAAGAATAATCTTCGGCAATCTGTCATCCTTCATCCGCACAACATGGCCTAGCCACCTCAACCTTTCTTTCATTATAGCCCTGGAGAGCGGTATTGAATCTCATTTTTCGTAGAGCCTATTGTTTGAAATACGGTCAGTCAGCCGGGTGCCCAGAACAATCGTTAAGCAATTTCTCTGGAAAACATCTAGCAAATCTTCATCTGCTTTTCGAAGCACCCATGCTTCAGAACCATATTTGACCACTGTCATCATTTTGACTTTTGACTTGACTTTTATTTTCAACTAATAATACATAATACTTAACTGGCACTTACAACACATTTTTTGAATAACATTATCAACAAACGTAGAAATGGTAAGAACGTATGACGTTCAAGCCACTATTGTGACTTGAGCAGCGTCACACAATCTTTTATCATAAACCAAAACTCATTCACTCTTTCTACTCTTTTCATACCATTCAATACAAATTAACTTAATTTAACTTAAGTTGTAGTTAACGTAATTCATTGTAGCTTCTAATATTCTAATCTTGGTTTGCAGACTTATCTTCCTATTCTTCCAAACTTTTTTTTAACTGTGAAAAAACACCCTGAGTTTCGAGGGGGGTAGAATTTTCTTTTAAAAAAACCATCAAAAATGTGTTTATATTCATTTTTGTTACGTTTTTAACGAGTCGGACAACATTTCGGGGGGAGGGGTGGGGGTCAAACTCCCTAACCCCCCCCCCCCTGAATACGGCCATGTGAAGGACACTAAGGCATTGTATTTCCGTTACTGTAAATTATTTTTATACCTTCCTCGTTGGTATAGGAACCGAAAGATTATTCCATTGTTTAGTGCCACTGATTTATTGACATCTTATAATAAGTTTGATAAGTATGAAGCCAAACTCTTATGCGATTATTTTGATTTGCATTGTTGTTTTTTTTATATTTAATATTGTTCTGTATGTGTTTTCTTTCGTATGGTTTATTTTCTTTTGCTTCTCCACTTTATTATAATCTTAGTGAGTTAAATATACGAAATGAATATAAGGAAATGAATTTACTTTTAACAGATGTTTTTAATTCTTGTTTAGCATTATTTCTGAAATATTGGTGAATAAGTTTATAACATTATAAACATTCTAAAGCAAGAACCTGGATTATCAATCGAAAACGTCTATAGTCACATTTGCCGATATAAGGCAAAATTACGCACGATTACAACGCAGTTGTGTGTACCGCTCGTAATTTTTCGAGTTTGTTGTTCTACTTCCCAGCGTTCTGATTGACCAGACCATTCAGGTTAAAGATTATAAGCATAATTAGTTTACGTTAGAAATAGTAGAGGGAGCTTTTCTATCTGTAAGATGAATCTGGTCAAAGATATAAAGACATTAGTAGGCAACAGTTGGGACAAGTGAGTTGATACCAGCCTTTCAAATTGCCATTTCACTGTTCCACTTCTGTACCACATGTGTGACGCTAAAATCAAGAAAGAAACATATTCAATTAGTATATCTTGGCCTTTTTTATTAACAATTGCGACTATGGCGTGGCTCGGGCATTTCTCTTATAGATGGCTGACCTGGTTGGTCCAGTGAGATTGTATTTTCCTAAATAACCTGTTTTTTTTTTTATTCGAGTTTTCAATGAGGCGTTAAAATTCTATTCTAGTTTATTTCCCCATCCTAGGTTTCTACATGTTGGGAACGAAGTTATCTTTACCTCCAATGTGCTATGACCTCCCAAAAGTGGACTTGTTCATTTTAAAAAGGGGATCTCTGTTGTCATACCAACATAGAATAGGGTCACTTCAAATGCACACGTGGAGAATACCAGATCCTATTAACAGATTTGGAGTGGCTTGTTTATAATTCATGTAGTCTTTGATCTAGCCAATATGTTATCGTCCCTTCTCATTTGCAACATGTATAATCTTCCCGTCGTATATCTTAGAAAGCGATTCCATGCTTTTACTCGAATGAGTTTCCTAAGCTAAAGAGTTACCAAGAAAAACGTTCTCTTCAACCAATAAGAACTTGAGTGCCATTTTTCTTTCCTTCTCGATAAGTCATCACGGAATAGTTAGTAATCAGGGTTGCCAACTGGACATATTTTATGTCCAAAGGACATATTTTAGAATTTTGGAACATAAAAAGGACATACTTAGCAAATTTATGGCATAAAATAGAATATTTCCCGGCTGGATACATATTTTTTTAAAAACAAAATGTTATTTTTCACAAAATCAGTATTAAAACTACTTATCTAGCACTAAATTTATATTTTCTACTATTTTTTTTTACAAACGTTATTCTTTTTTACAAACGTTATTATTTTTTGGAGTTGTTGTACTTCCCGCGGACAACTATTTGCAAATACTCTTTTGTACTCTTTTGCAAATACTCTTTTGTAATACTCAACTATTTGTAAATTCTTTACAAGTTTGTATTCTTTCATCTATAAACGATTTTATTTCTCCTTGCTTTTACGCTACAGTCAAGATAATAGGCAAGCAGACACCTTTTTAGTTAACAATCGCTTTCGGCTTCCAATATTCAAGCAAAAACATCTATCTATTAATCAAGTATTGCAAACTAAAAATGAAAAGTTAGCAAAAGAAAAAAAATTAGATTCTTGATGATCTGGAATCAGTTTTGATATCAATAGATGTACGAAAAAATTTGCTTATTGTGCTGATGAAAATATATATAATATTTTTTAAGTATAGTGTTAACCATCAGTGGGCCTGAGAAAATTTGCTAAATTTTCAAAAAAGGTAAAAAAAAACCCATAAAAGTCAAAGAATTTTAATGGAAATCACGCCATCAGATTCAGCGTATCAGCGAACCCCACTGTAGAGGTTCCAAGCTCCTATCTATAAAAATGAAATTTTATGGTGTTTGCCAGAAGAAACATCACGGATTCGTGTTTATTTGTTGTTGTTGCTTTTTCCAGGGTGATCATATCGAACCAATGGTACTAGAATTTTGCAAGAGGGCTCGTTCAAACGAAAATTAAAAGATCTAGAGTCGCTTTTTTAAGTGACCAAAAAACTGGAGGACAACTAGCCCCTGTCCCACGCCCTTTTTTCTTGAAAGTCGTCTGATCAAAACTTTGAGATAGCCATTTTGTTCAGTATTGTTGAAAGGTACAATAGATATGTCTTTAGAGACGACATGACCCCTCAGAACCACCAGAGGAAGGGCCGCAAGTTATGAAATTTGCCCATTGTTTACATATAGTATTCATTATAGGGAAGTATACCGATATTTTCAAAGGGAGGAAGGAGATCTTCTGGGGATGGATTTTCTATGGGGAGAATTTCTCATTGGGATGGAAATTTCTGGGGGTGAACTTTTCAGGAGAAATTTTACATAGGGTGAATTTACCAGAATTTGTATACAGATTGTTTTTTATTTGTCTTTTTCTCTTTGTTGATCCCATTGTACATGTTGAGACACTCTGAGGGAACTCTCAGGGGGAAGTTTTGAGCGGAGTTGGAATTCTCTTGGGATCTTCTTTTTTTTCGGGGGGGGGGGATTTACACGGGAGAAATTTCCATGATTGTATTATCACCAGGAGAAATTCCCCATGGAACATATCTGGGGGATAAACTTTCCAGGGGGGGCGTATTTTCCAAACAGGTATATTCCCCAATGACCTTAAAAAGGATCAGAAACTAAATGAATATAAGTCTTTCTTCAAATAAAAGTATGGTAAGGAGTATTTTTCAGGCAGAATCGTAAACAAAAACAATTCTGGGAAGGATTCGTAGCAGGAATGGAATTGTCCGGGGGTAATTTCCCGGCGGAAAAATTTTACATGGGAGGAACTCTATATTGAGGAATTTTTCGGAAAAACGATCAGAAATAAATACAAAAACTAGTTTTTTCTACCGAAAGTAAGGAGTGACGCTAAAACTCAAAACGTACAGAAATTATGCCGTATATGACGGGGGCTACTCCCTCCTCAATTTTCCCCTCTCTATGCTAATGTTCAACCTTTTGTCTAATTTTTTTAAGAACGATTCTTGAAACACAAGGACCGTGCCACCCTTGAAGTAAGCCCCCCTCCACCTTTGTTGGAGAGGGGTGGAGCCACCTTCCTCCACACACGAATTCTTTTCTCTAGATGCATCCAACAGAAATTTTGAGACAGAAATTTTGTTAAAAATAGTCTAAAGAGCGTATAGCAATGTCCTCAGTGTTTACACAGCCCATAAAAGCCCTGGGACAAGGGTTATAAGTTATGTCCCAGGGGCATATAAGGTTTTATGGAATGGATAGTCGTATAGACTTCAGATGGGGCTCATTTGATTGAAGTTTAGTGCCCTTTATAAGAGTAAAAATTGATTTGAGTGCACCCCCCCCGCACCTATCAGTTCCGAAAACCAGCATCCAATCAGAATTTGTAGACATCTATTTTGTTCAGCATTGTTCAAAGGTCCAGTAATTATGCCTTTTGGGATATTACCCCCCTGATGGAAGGGCGGCCCAGCTTACCTAGCGCTCCGCAACGTCGCTTGACTCCTGGATTGTACCTTATGACATGCGCAAGAAATACTCTGATTGGCAAAAAGCTACCAAAAGAAGTGAAAATGCCGACCCTCATGCCGACCATACCTGTCAAGCGGAACTCCCGTAGGAAGATGAGCCTTAAGCTCCGACGATTAGTTTTTTACTGTTTACATGTTTTTATGACTTTTGTGCTTTCACACTAGTTCATTTTTTATGGATGAACTAAATGAATCTTTTTCGTTTTCATTATATTCGATGTTAACTGACCACTTTGAAAAAGGTTTACCAGTCGTAAAAAAACTAGTTTCTGCGATTTCAAGATGGACATATTATAGACAAAATATGGACATAATTTGGCTGAAAAGGACACATTTTTGGATGCTCAAGGGACATATTCATTGACCAAAAAGTTGGCAACCATGGACACAGCATACCAGTAAGATAGAAAAAAAAATCTTGAACACCGAACACCACTGCCTGGAACGCAGACGTAGTGAAATCACCAAATCTTATGATAAAATCACCAACTGTGGCAACCCCAGTCAAGTTAAGCCAAAACACTTAGATGAATGAAATTATTGCTAGCTGAAACCTGAAATCAGAGTTGTCATTTTTCAAGGCACGTCAGCTTTTCAAAAATTGTTCATTAAAAAAATACAATTGCAAAGAACATTTAATTTTGATTCAGATTTTGTCACCCGGAATGACGGGGTACGTACTTATAATGACTTATTTACTTTTCTTGTATTTTTAATAGCACCCCAAATAGTAGGTTGATTATAAAAAAAGCGATTGGTAGCTTTAAAGTAATAACTTGGATCAATTAGTTTATTCTGCATGTATAAGTGCTTTCATGCTATACATCTTTTAAAATGTCTTGAGGGGCTAGTAACTTCAGTTTTAATTTACACATGGAATCAAGGCAGAAGAAAGTTTTCAGAAACAATCAAACAGTTCGTGGTAACGAACTGTAAGTAGCCAGCGATGTGGCTCAATAGTAACCGCGAAAGTCTAAAAACCGGAATTTTGACATCAATAAATATATCGAAAGAATTTATTTATTATGCTGATTCCAAATATATAAGATTCATTAAGTTTAGTGTTACTTATCAAAATCTACGAGCCTGAGAAAATTTGCCGGATTTTTGAAACAAGGGGGAAACACCCCCTAAAATTAAACAAATCTTAATAAAATTATACCATCACATTTAGCGTATTCGAAAATCCTACTGTAGAAGTTTTAAGCTCCCATCGAGAAAAATGTGGAACTTTGTATTTTTTGCCAGAATAAGATCACGAATGCGTGTTTATTTCTTTGTTGTTTTTTTTTTCTTTTTTTTGGCTGTTTTTTTTTTCCAGGAGTGACCGAATTAGACCAATAATCCTAGAATATCGGGAAAGGACTCATTCAAACAAAAAATTAAAAGTTCTAGTGCTCTTTTTAAGTGACCAAAAAGATTAGAGGGTAAATTAACCCCCCTCTCACGCCCATTTACGCCCAAAGTCTGCTGATCAAAATTTGAGATAGTCATTTTGTTCAGCATACGCGGATTATGAATCATCCACTTTAAAACAAATTCTCTTAGTAAAGGATCGTTGGTATTTGGAAATTCAGCCGAAAGAAGATCATCAATTTTGACTAGATTACAGATTCGATCACGAGGACTCATGATCAACAGCAAAGAATCTAAGGATCTAAGAACTATGTATTTGAGGATGACTTTACCCCCCACAGCCCCGGGGGAAGGGGTACAAGCTATGAACTTTGCCCATTGTTTACATATAGGCCTAGTATTTGATATTGGGAAGCATACAGACACTTTTCGGGGGGGGGGAGATTTTCTTCCAGAGGTGTTACATGAGAGCAAGGCCATATCCAGGGGTTTAAGGGGTTTGAACTCCCTGAAATGTTTATCCGACTCGTAAAAACCTAACACAAATGAAAATAAACAAATTTTTTATGCGTTTTTTGAATTTTTTCTATGACCCCCCCAAAATATGGTTTACCCCCCCCCCCCCGAAATTTTTTTTTGATACGGTACTGCATGAGAGGATCTTTCCACGGAGGAATGTTTTGTGGGGAAGAGATTTTCTATGGAGGAGGGTCTGGATTTCCAGGCGTTATTTAAAAATAATAAGAAATTAAATAAAAAAAATGGTACTCCTGTATTAAACGCACTCTTTTATATACTGCTAGTTTGGTTAATGCTAATGAAATAATATAAAATAGGATGAATATATAATAGTTTAGAAACAAATTTGGGCTGTATATTTGCACATTAGGGGTGGGGTGGGGGGGGGGGTAAAGCATAGTATAAATTATTACGTAACCTAACCTAGGTACCTTCTCCCCCCCCCAGACCCCAAAAAACAACAGTTTAAATATCGTATACGCAATGAAAACCACGCTATACATTGTATTACCCTATAGCGGTGTCTTAAATTAACACGTCAAAACCAGTACCCATTGCAGTATATAAAAGAGTGCGTTTAATACAGGATAACCAAAAAAGTTTTTTTCAACTGAAAGTAAGGAGCAACATTAAAACTTAAAAAGAAAAGAAATTATTACGAATATGAGGGGATTGCCCTCCTCGATACCTCACTCTTTACGCTAAAGTTTTGTGACCCTTTAAAAAAAGATTAGGTACTGTTCTATTAGCTGTAAGCCACTTGAGAAGTGAAGTTTGGTTAATGCTAATAAAATAAAACAAAATATGATGAAAATATAATAGTTTAGAAACAAATTTGCACATTAGGGGGGTGAGAGGGGTGGGGGTGGGGGTAAAGCATATAATATATTAAATGCGTAACCTAACCTAGGTACCTTCTCCCTCCCCTAAACCACAAAAAACTAAAGTTTAAATATTGTAAACACAGTGAGAAACCACTGTTTGCAATCCAATTCTCCGTTGAAAGAACCTGTTTGACTAGTTTCTTTTATCATCTATCTCTCGTGGTTTACAGCTAATAGAACAGTACCAAAGATTATTATTTTGAACTTTATAAAGTTTATTAAATGACCCTTGTGTTTCATGAGACATTCTTAAATAATTGGAACAGAACGTCCAACTTTAGCGTAAAGAGCGAGGTATTTAGGAGGGAGCAACCCCCGTCGTATTCGTAATAACTTTTTATTTGTTTTAGGTTTGAATCTTGCTCCTTACTTTCAATTGAAAAATCTTGTTTTTTTTTATTTAATATACATATAAAGGAATTGGGATTTTATGGTAATTCCAAATTACTCCTTGTTTCTGCTTCTATATTTCGATTATATGCGTTTTACTTATTACAAGTCTCTTCATGTGCTAGAATTTGTAATATGGTATCATCAAGAAAAAATTACGCAAAATTTTGTTATTGCAAAATGTACATTTAAACTATTTGTTATTCATCATTATTTGTGAAATACGATGTAAAGTTTGAAACTATTTTTGTCTTAAATGATTATAAATATTTTGCGAAAACTAAGAGTAAGGTATCTAATTGCGAAAACCAGCAGCGAGTAATAAACAATTTTTGAAAAGCTGACGTGCCTTGATAGATGGTAATTCGATTTCGGGTTTCAGCTAGCAATAATTTCATTCACTTAAATTTGTTTGGCTCAACATGACCAAGGTTGCCACCGTTGGTGATTTTATCATAAGAATTGGTGATTTCACTACGTCGGTCTGCGTCCCAGGCAGTGGTGTTCGGTGTTCAAGATTTTTTTCTATCTGACTGGTATGCTGTCAGGGTTGCCAACTGGACATATTTTATGTCCAAGGGACGTATTTCTGAGTGCCGTGACACAATGACATAATAGGGCAAAAAAGGGACATATTTTAGTAATTTGGGACATAAAAGGGACATATTTTGTAAATTTATGACATAAAATAGAATATTTCCCCGCTGGATACATATTTTTGTAAAAAAAAAATGTAATTTTTCACCAAATCAGTTTTAAAACTACTTGTCTAGCACTAAATTTACTTAACTACTTATTTTCTACTAATTTTTTTTCCAACGTTTTTTTTTTTACAAACGTTATTATTTTTCAGAGTTGCTTGCTCTTTCCCGCAGACAACTATTTGCAAATACTCTTGAAAATTCTTTACAAGTTTGTATTCTTTCATCTATAAACGATTTTATTTCTCCTTGCTTTTACGGTAAAATCAAGACAATAGGCAAGCAGGCACCTTTTTAGTTAACAATCGCTTCCGGCTTCCAATAGTCAGGCAAAAACATCTATTTATTTATCAATTATTACTAACTGAAAATGAAAACTCAGCAAAAGAAAAAAATTAGATTCTTGATGATCTGGAATCAATTTTGATATCAATAGATATACCAAAAAATTAGCTTATTTTGCTGATTCCAAATATATAATATTTTTTAAGTATAGTGTTACTCATTAGTAAGCCTGAGGAAATTTGCCAAACGTTCGAAAAAGGTCAAAAACACCCCATAAGAGTCAAAGAATTTTAATGGAAATCACGCCATCAGATTCAGCGTATCAGAGAACCCCATTGTGAGGTTCCAAGCTCTTATCTATAAAAATGAAATTTTATAGTGTTTGCCAGAAGAAGCATCACGGATTCGTGTTTATTTTTTGTTGTTGCTTTTTCCAGGGGTGATCATATCGAACCAATGGTACTAGAATTTTGCAAGAGGGCTCGTCCAAACGAAAATAAAAGATCTAGTGTTCTTTTTAAGTAACCCAAAAATGGGAGGACAACTAGCCCCCGTCCTACGTCCTTTTCTCCTGAAAGTCGTCTGATCAAAATTTTGACATAGCCATTTTGTTCAGTATTGTTGAAAGGTACAATAGATATGTCTTTGGAGATGACATGACCCCTCAGAACCACCAGAGGAAGGGCCGCAAGTTATGAAATTTGCCCATTGTTTACATATAGTATTTGTTATAGGGAAGTATACCGATATTTTCCAAGGGAGGAAGGAGATCTTCTGGGGATGGATATTCTATGGGGAGAATTTTCCATTGGGATGGAAGTTTCTGGGGGTGAAATTTTCAGGGGAAATTTTACATGGGGGTAATTTGCCAGAATTTGTATACAGAATGTTTGTTATTCGTCTTTTTTCTTGTTGTTAATCCCATTGTACATTTAGAGACACTCTGAGGGAAATGTCAGGGGTAGTTTTCAGCGGAGTTGGAATTCTCTTGGGATCTTTTTTTTTGGTGGGGGGTATTTTCCATAAGAGAATTTTCCATGGGGGAATTATCACCAGGAGAAATCCTCCATGTAAAATTTCTGGGGAATAAACTTTCCAGGGGGGATTTCCCAAACAGGAATATTCCCCGATGACCATAAAAAGGATCAGAAACTAAATGAATACAAGTCTTTCTTCAAATAAAAGTATGGTAAGGAGTATTTTTCAGGCAGAATCGTAGGCAAAAATTTTTTTGGGAAGGATTCGCAGTAGGGATGGAATTGTCCGGGTGTAATTTCCCGGCGGAAGAATTTTACATGGGATGATGGGAGGAACTTTATACAAAGAAATGTTTTGTGGGGAAATTTTCCAAAGAGGGGGTGAATTTCCTCGGATTATCTGAAAAACGATCAGAAATAAATACAAAAACTAGGTTTTTCTACCGAAAATAAGGAGTGACATTAAAACTTAAAACGTACAGAAATTATTCCGTATATGACGAGGGCTACTCCCTCCTCAATACCCCCCTCTCTACGCTAATGTTCGACCTTTTATCTAATTTTTAAAGAACGATTCTTGAAACACTAGGGCCGTGCCACCCTTGGAGTAAGTCCCCCACCTCCACCCTTGGTGGAGATGGGTGGAGCAACCCCCCTCCACACATGTATTATTTTCCCTAGATGCATCCAACAGAAATTTTGAGATAGAATTTTTGTTAAAAATGGTCCAAAAAACATATAACAATGCCCTCAGTAGAGATGCCATAATATCTCCCATGTGGCACCCTTGCTGCCACCTATAACTTTTTTGCACCCCATATATGGGCATAGAGTCCCTAGGGAGAAAGATTGCGTAACCGGTCAATGACCTCTTTTTCCGAGGTCGATTTATTTGATGTTTCTATGTGTAATAACTCCGGAACGAAGGTTGCACATGCGCATTGAATTCTAACGGGAACAATGTTATTGATCTAGGACTCGAGGGGGAAGTGAATTTCCGAGAACTTGATTGCGTAATCGATCGTGAATGTCATGGTGTCCAGAAATAGTATTTGTTGTTGTTGCTCTAGGCAATGAAAGGGGAATTAATTTGTTGTTTCTAAGGAGAAGGTGGGGAAGAGATATATTGATTACATAATCAGTAGAACCATATCAGAAGGTCATGACGGGAGTCCATACATGGGCATAGAATGACGTAATCGACTAGGAAAATGGATTTCTGA
>JAQQPU010024182.1:0-12817 GCA_029168905.1 Artemia sp. Kazakhstan ARC1039 | reverse complement strand
TTAGTAGCAACAGGGTTGTAGTCCTTTCTGATTTGTCTCTAGTTTGAGTGATTTATTATTCTCGCTGTCATAATTTTTCGCGGAGGATTTTTAGGAATTTTCATGATTTTTATTCAGTGCTTTGTTAAATCTTTCCCCAAATCCTAGTCTTTAAATTTTCCGAACTTAATCTTAAAATTGTTAAAAGATGTTTTTTCAATTACTGTAATTCTTTAACAAATGATTTGACCTAGAATAAATTATAAAAGAAATATATCCTAAAGGTTCTAGATTAGAAAAATGCCCTGAATCCAGTTATGAAACGTTCGTTTAGCTATTTTTATTAAGAAACATAGTTTTTAGGGAGGAGGGGTGATAAACACATTTGATTGATATAAATGAATAAACTTGTCAATTTAGATAGGTGTTTGGATTCTGAGGATGAAAAGATAATATGAGGAACTAGATAATATGGGGAACTCCTCCACATACGTTGTATTTTCCCGAAACGCATCCAACAGAAATTTTGAGATAGCCATTTTGTTCAGCGTAGGTGAACAAAGCAAATTAAACTTGTTCCTTGAACAGTGGTTGGCTCTAAAATACGCTCTGTTGCAAGAGATAAGTTACAGAAGAGTGTAACAACCGGGAAGTCTTTTTTTGGCTTTTGTCATTATTAATAATTATTTGCTGCTTGAGTAGCGACTAATTTAGCTAAAACTGATGAAAAGACAAAAAGTTTAAATAGCTAGTTCCCTCTAGCTTATGGACGACTTTTAGTGCATTAGCATTCCAGAAGAGGAGACATTATCTCGGGAAATATTATAAAAAGTCATTTTTTGAGTGCTAGGTAGAAAAAATATGACATTGAATGCAGTAATCAAGCTCCTATCTACAAAAATATGGAATTTTACATTTTTTGCCAGAAGAAAGATCACGGATGCGTGTTTATTTGTTTGTTTGTTTTTTATTTTTATTTTTTTTTATTTTTTTACCAGGGGTGATTGTATTGACCCTGTGGTCCTAGAATATCGTGGGAGGGCACATTGGAACGGAAATTAAAAGTTCTAATGCCCATTTTAAGTGACCAAAAAAATGGAGGGCAACTAGGCCCCCTCCCACACTTATTTTTTCCCAAAGTCACCCGATCAAAATTTTGAGATAGGCATTTTAGTAGAGATGCCTCAGGAGGTCCGATCAAAACTGATGAAAAGACAAAAAGTTTAAATTTTACCTTAAATTTTAAAGTTTAATTCTTGAAGGATGAAAGGGTTTAGTTAGTTGTATTTGCTTCAAGTGATAATATTTCCTGTTCAAATGTTTTGAATGTCGATTGGTAAATAAAATACTTGCAAATACCATTCTTTGTGTCAAAAGATTCATTTACTTATTAATTTTAAAAATGACCAAAAGTAATATAAGAAAATATGATAAGAAATATGATAAGAAATTGCCTTGAATATTTCCTTGATAAGAAAATATGCTTAAACCCAAATGAGAAATTAAAATGGTAAGAAGGTCGTAATAATGGCTCAAATATGCAAAAATCACAGTGTCCTCCAGGTCTTTTTAAATACTCTTTAATATATAATTATTCAATTCAAAGCAATTAAATCGATCAAATCATCGTAAAATTATCGCGAGCTTTCTACCTGATGCATTTTAGTGAGTTACTTATTTTCAACAGAATTTTTTTTTGACAAGGGGATCGCAACCGGGACTGTTGCACCACTAATGGCTCGAGAAAGGATGTTGTTGCTCCTTACTTTCAGTTGAAAAAAATTGTTCTTTTTTGCAATTTAACTAAATTAGGAGCTATTTTAGTGGAATCTTTTAAACCTAATATATAAGATAAGGTTTGAGATGAAAGAGGCCGAAAATATCTTCCTATGCTCTATTCTGGGTTATAAACCCATTCCTGAAAGTTTCGTTCACCTAAGTTCACCTTTCGTTCACATGAGTTTCCTAAGTGTATGAGACGTCAATATTCTGAAAGAAAGGAAAGGGTGGGACAAAAGCCTGGAAGCACATTCATGCCATAACACGAGCAACATTCCTAGCCAAGTATGTTTTTTTAACAGTTCGTGTTAACGTGATAACGACAATTGCATGGAAGAAAGAATTTCCATGCAATTGTCAGATATTGTACATATATACAGTTTTCTTTCAGTAAGGATTTTATAGTATGCTTCTAAAGGTGAAGAGAGGTTGTTTTACAATTTCAAAGGGGTGAGAAACCCCCCAAAAAAAATTTCCGAGTCATTATCATATACGTAGGAAAATTCTTTTTCTTCTCTCCACTTCATCTAATACTTTCCATGTGTTTCATTAAGATGCTTCTTACGAAAAATAAAAATGCCTTAAATAGGGATAACATTGAATTATTTGTTTATCTATACGTTTTCTACTTTTTTTTAGCCGGAGTTATGAAGTCAGTATCTTACTTGTGATGAAATAAAAACAAGTGTTCTTTTTAAAACCATAATGAACACTGACATTGAAAATTTAAGGGAACATAAATTATCCTAAATGCGGGTGCAACTACCTCTCCCCTCTCCCTCACCCGCTTTTTACTCCAAAGTTCAACTTGCGTTCTTCTGATTCTATTTTAGAATGAGACAAATATAACCAGGTGTCTAGATATGTGGTTATGACCAGAACATTTTATCATTTAAAGCCAAGATGCGTAAAACTAACTGAGCTCTTTCACTCTTGAAGCATTGTGGTGAAAATTTAGACTTTCACCGCTTTAATCTTCTGTTAGACCATTTATTATTGTATATCATGGGTTGGAGGCATTCACCCATTTTTTAGTTTTTGTTCTTTTTCTATTTTATATTCAGGGCCATACTAAATATGAGTGGGGTTACTACCTTCTATCCCCCCTTCATTTCTTTACGCTAAAGTTTTTCTTTTATATTTCAAGAGAAGGGGCTTATTAAGTTGTATTTCCTTTAAATCAATCAGTTTTCCTCAGGTACGTTATGATTTTTGTCATTTTCTAATACCATGATCAGTACAATGTGCAGATCTATACGAGTGCAGCTGCTGCCTCCTCCTCTACCCTCCCCCCTTCATAGTAAAGTTTGACTTTTGTATGATAAATTTCGGAGAGAAGGGGCTTATTATTTTCTCAATTATGTGAGAGGTTACAACAGTAGTAATGTATCTATATATTTGAATTGTACAAGGAATTGCATAAGAATATGCAGTGTCGTTTGACGTATGCATTGTAAAAAGCGATCAATCCTTTACCTACAAAGTGGCCAAGCATGTTTTGAAACTATAGTCAAGGTTGTATAAGTCAACCGGACTGGTTTTTGAGGCAACATCCATTTTATGAGCCAATCAGAGACAGCGGAGCTTGCTCAATATACGATAACTTGATTGGTGATTGGATTCAAATAAAAGGAATGGTTTTCATTACAATTCATATTAGTAAGAGAATTGAATTCAGAGGGAATAGTTTATTTGAGAGGATATTAGTAGAGAAAATGAGTCGTGCATTTACATTATTGGAGATTAATGATGGAGCCGGCAGCAGCAGCAACGATATACGAGTACCAAATGTGGCTGTGGAAATAACCGGAGGCTGTAGACTATGCCTTGAATGGGACGATATGTATGCTAGATACGTAATATCATTAAGCAATTTTAAAATGGAGGAGCAACTATGTTTTGCTGCGAAACTGAATATTGGGCATATAAATAGACTTCGGGCCGCATTAGATGTGCTAGTGAAATATATTGATGAGAAAAAAATGCATCAGTGAATATTATTGTTGTAATTATGCTCAATAAAATTGTTTCTAAATCAAAGTTATTTTTCTTTCTATTGTAGACTAGCGTATATTTTTTAGAGTAGAAAAAATTCTGGTTAGTCTGAAGTTGGTTGTGAGAGTGTTAGGACTCTAAGAAATGGATAGATTTGAGAAAGAACGAATCATGGGGAATCTAGTGCTTATGGAAAAACGTTTGATTCTAGATGACGATTTTCTAGAGCTGTCTATTCAAAGGAAGACATTTTCTCAGGGAATGCTTGTCGATATAATGAAAACTGATTCTCCATCATTAGACTATTGTATGAAGCTTTTACGTCGTGGTTCAAATGCATTTACACAATTTATTGATGTATTGATCACGACACGGCAAAATGATATTGTGGATATGCTTTTAAACATTAGTTTAGAAATTTAGGACTTTTTTCATGAGAAAGATGGTGTTCAAGGATAATTTACTCCTCTCTCTCTCTCTCCCTCTCTCTCTCTCTCTATCCCAGTCAATTTGTTGCTGTTGGTAGCTCAGTTTCATTGTGGCAGTGAGAGTGTCAACACATGAAAAAATGTTCCATACATGTCCACTATGTATGTACACACTGGGCAGCTGGTCATCATGTGAGAATTGCACAATGATTGATGAGTATGATGAAAAGCGTAGATTGTACAACCCGTGTAAATTGCACAGAGGATATGCTGTAAAAATTAAAGGTTGTAATTCCTGTCTTGAAGAGGTGTGTGACTCTCATCCTAGAGGGCACCTATGCTCCAATTGCCACTATGATAAATGTAATCAGGGGGAGAATACATATCCCGGTATGATTGGAAAGAATCCTAACCGTGATTTTAGTTTATTGCTACGAGATTGGTATCATCGTGGTTTTATATTGTTCTGGGAGGAGGAGCCGGGTCAGCGATTCAACTGTTGGAACAACAAAAGAATATGGTTTCTACGTCATCGTTGTGAAGACAATGGGTGTTATGATTATAAGCCCACTGATTTTTGTTTGGCTGTGACGGAGTGTGATTCGACACTTGAGGACACTGTTTGTGAAATTGCTTCAAATAAGCAAATTGAAACATGTGAATTCTATAGAATGAATGAGAATAGTATAATTGACTATACAAAAAGATATGACAAGAGTGAAGTTACACTCTACTGTAGAAAATTTGACCCTGAAATTGCAGTACATCAAGATCAGTATACTGTGAATTCGGATAATCTACCTGCATTAGTTGTTGTCGACGAATACCTATACCTAGTAGCAGATGAAGTCTAAAGAGTAGAAAAGTCATTTTTATCATGTATATACATATTTTTATTAATAAACAATTTCACATACATTTTTAGAACATTTTATTCGTAGGGCAATAAAATCAATATTAAATACGCTTGTAAGTATATTTTCCACTAGAAAGTCGTTCAATCGAGGTAAGTCAACGTAGATGTCGAGAAGCCGCCAGTAGGTGTAGCCAAGACATCTGAACATGAAAAAGAGTAGTGCATGAAAGCCACATGTCTTAGTCGTTAAATCCTGTACTTTTTGTTGATTTTGAATAATAGTTTTCCCACTGCTTTCAATAAAGTTGCTGATGTATGGTGTATAGAATTTATACGATAGGCCAAGAGGATCAAAAAATTCAATATTCTGTGCTGTTTGAAAGATACATAGCCAATGACCGGTCTTCAAAGTCGATGAACTGCAATTAACAATGATTAAGGTATTGTTAACACTTGGATTTTTTTCAATGAAGTCCGATGGTATACAATAGGACTTTTACTGGGACATGTATGGATCCATACTAAATACGTTGATTATTTGGTTTGTATTCATTGTGCTAGGTCTAGTAGAACAGTGCCGTCGGGTGTGATCTCCCAATAGGTTTCAAATTGACTCAATGACATTCGCGTGATGCTCTCAGTCAAAGCATCGGCAAATGTACACTCTAAATGTACATTCCCTGTTCGTACTATGATCATATCCTGAGTCCCCGACAAAGTCCAAAAAAATTACCCCATGATTTTTTGAAAACATTGAATTGGTTATTCCATTTTCAAATAGTTGAGAGTCATGATCTAGGGATTGCATGGTCAACTCGTACTCGTAATTCTATAGGATTTTTTGCCAAATGATAGAGTCTACAGTGGAATACCATTCACTTTGAACACAAGGCTAGATAGACCAAAAAAATTAAAATCTTGGGGGGATTCAGTCCAGGATCCAACGGTACTGCCACTCTTCACAAAGGCCAAAGCCCATTTTGATGGGATTTCTCCATTGATTAATGATGAATCGCTATAGCTACGAGAGCCGGTGGCAATGTGACGTTGATTGGTGATCGTATGGGGGACAAGAAGTTTAATGTTGTTGCCATTGGCTCTTAGCTTTTCAACTGCCAATGCAACAGAGCTCATAACCTGTTGTTTTTGGACGTGGAGAATTGCCGATGTGATAATGACATTTGCATCGGGTGCTACAGGAAGTGTTTTTCTCAAAATGAAATTCGATGGTGCCAGTTGCAACTTTATGTCAATCTTGACATTGGGGGGTAGCTATTGGGATATATTCAATATCTCATGGTTTAATTTTCCAACCAGATTATACTCCTGGCTCACTGCAGTAGTCAACTCGCCGTCAGTATCAACACCTGATCGATATTCATAACCCAATGATTGTCCTCTCAGCTCCTTGTATGCCTTTGGTGTCATCATCATAAATTGTGTGTAGCTTGCATAGTTGGATAAATTATTGCTAGTGCTCACCAATGTTCCATTAATAAAAACATTAATTTGTTTGAACAGATTGTGTAGAATACAGTTTTCGTAGGAGAAACCATCGGCACTAGTTGGAGTTGTATTATCTGACTTTTTCTTCACCGCAACATTTAAATCAATAAATGTTGATGACAAATCAATGAAATAGTCTTCATTGGAAAATATTTGAAAGTGTATATTTTCCGAAAGGGGTTGTTGGGGATGAAATTGTTCATAGTAGCCGTACTTGACACTGACATCAACATTTTCAGCATTAAATAGATTCAATGAGGAACTGATTGATGGATATGATTCCTTGTGGGGGAGATAAGTCATCTTAAGAGAAGAAATCCTTCTTTGATCTAACACTTCTTCTTTTTCTTCTTCTGCTTATTGGTCTTCCTTGTTTTATTCCTCAAAGTCCTTGTTGATGTCCTTCGCTTCCCGCCTGGGTGGAGACTGATGAGCGAATGACGCGCACGCATCCTTTTCAATCCCTCCCCATTTTGTCGAGATTTTAATTGCTCACCAACGGCTCTTGCTGAAGATCTAATATTTTCCTTAACACTCTCCTTGAAATTCTTGCCCGACCCCCAGTCCTGTAGTGTTGAGGCAGCAAAATTTGATGCAACAGGTACAAGATATTTTCTGGCAAGGGGTAGTGCAGAACGAAATAGCCTAGTAAACCAGCTACCAGGACCATAGCCAGACATTGTAGTACGCCCCTTGTAGTAGTCCAATCCACTGCCTATTTGACGTGGACTCAGAGCACCAACATAGCAATCGATATTGGGACAGACAAATGGAATTCTTATATTGTTTATTTTAGGTGCTGGCGTCGCCTACAATGGGTTGAAAATGACATGTAATCACTGCTAAGCCTTTTGTTATTGCTAGAGGATCACCCAATTCACTTCTTAGTGTTAACTGATAGAGTTCCAAATACGAAGTGTTTACAGGAACATACTGAAGATGCTTTATATTATAGTGATGAACAAGTTCATGAGTTGTTTTTCATTCAAGAACACGTAGGAGGGGGACATTTGAATTACCAACTCTCTGTTTCCACAAAGGATGCATAGAGAAATATTTACAAGTCCGAGGCAAAAACAGGTGGATAATCAGCAAAAATAACTTGATCCACACCCATAAACGGCCCCCTCATTTTTCCCATTGATCATATTCTGTTTAAAGCCAAGAACGTCTCTCAGATTATCATTGAGAATAATTATTTCGGTGTCAACAGGTGAAGTTATGTAAAGCCTATCGTGTTCCAATGAATAATTAAAATGGAATGTACCATTCCTACGATATGAGATTTTTCTATTGATTGTACGACACAAATCTGTCATATTATCGTATTCAATCTATTTCAAATTAACATGTGGAAATTCGCTAGATTTATGTGCTTCAACCCATTCATAGTCGACAAAGAGTGACCAATCGAATGGTATAACTTTTATATCATACACACGATCCTTTCTCAGGATGTCATAGGTATTTTTGGGAATACAGTCGACAAGAGCCACTTCATACGTACCGTCAAATTTGATGGCGGGGGAGAGTTTTGTCCAAAAATCACTTGTCTTATTCAAGTCATTGTAGAGAGGATCAGAAACGTTGGACATAAATGTTACATAGAAATCATTGGGTTTTGTCAATATCTTCAACACCGATCCAAGAATCAAAATCAGAGTTGTATCCTAGCCACCGAACAAGTAATTAGTTTCCTACCCCTGCGAGTACGAGTCTTTAACATCTTTTCAATTTGATAGATTTCACTATTATTTTTAACCTTTTGTAGTTCATAGTTATAAAAGCCTCCGAGAATCTCTTCATCTTTGGTATCGTGCAAACAATAAGTTATGGATTTAGTATCGAGGATTTTTGCCACCTTAAAAAGATTTGTGGACCACAAGTAATTCCCCTTTTCAAAAACATTAGTTGTTCTATTAATTCGAACAGTATCACCAACATTGAATTTTTTTTCTTCTTGGCAATCGTTTCATTGGAATATTGTTTAAGAAAGTTGTCAATTGTATCATGTTCAGAATGATGAACTTCCGTTGGGCTTGAGTTGGACAATGATCGATGAGGTCGTTGATTATAAATCAACATGATTTTATCTAAATCATGAATAAAAGCCGGTGTATTTTTCAATGTACAATATCTTGTAATTAAAAGCCGAATAGTTCTTATCAATTGTTCGGCCAATGCAGCCTTTATAGGACTATGACTATGATAGAGCAATGTACTATATTTCACTAGTACGTTTGCGACATGGGGGTTAACAAATTCACTACCACGATCCGTTTGATTTTTTTATACGAATCCTGTTCGAGAAAACTTTCTATAGCCGGAGCAACTTCAACGCCTCTCTTTGATCGCAATGGAATCGCATATGCATAACGACTATAAGCACTGATTGCAAGTAGAATGTACTTGTATGGTGTATTGTGACGTTGTGTCACAATACACCGTACGGTGTATTGTCACAGTACGGTGTATTGTGACGCAAGCAGATCTCCTAACTCATCTAGAGTTAGGAGATCTGCTTGCATTATATGCAATGGGAAAAAAGCTTTAGTTTTTCGATAATGATTAGCACGAAGTCTATGATTCCTATGCAGAGTGTGACTTGATTCATTTTGTAGATAGTCTTGTACATTTTTAGTGTGAACACCAGTGACTTAGGAAAGAGTGGTGGGGGAACTTAAAATCCCCGCTTCCCCAATATTTCCATAAACACCTTTCAGAACTTCAACCATTTTGAACGTAAACACGTAGTGTAACGTCCGCTACCCTTTTGTGTACTAGTTGTGGTTGGTGATAGGGGTGATAGTGACATGATACGTTTTCGCTTTTTCCTCGCCACCATTGTCAAGTTTCCACTAGGTGTGCTAGTATTTTGCAAGATTGATTTAAAATCTTCTTCTTCTTCCTCTTCCTCTTCATATTTTAATGGTGTTGTTGATGATGATGATGATGGTGCATGTTCATTCAATTTTAATAGAATTTGTCTATTGCTAATAAGACTTTTGGGGAAGTTTAATGTATTTAGAAAGTTGTATTGATGAGCGTCAAGTGATAATAGTCCTTTACGATTTGTCACCATATCATAGATTAAATCAAGTAGATTATAGCTCTTGCCCTGAATTATAATCCCTTTCCCATTGCCATCAACTTGAATATGATCTTGACCACTTTCCATGAGATAGGTTAGGAGTCGTTTACTTTGTTCACGATATGAGTGGGGCATTAGATTTCCAATTTTCAATACAATAGAATCCAATTCCTCCTTCTTTAATTGTGTTGCAGCAGCAGAATCCTGAGGAGATGATTCTTTTTTGTGATCAATACCACTGGCCTTCGCACGATAGGGCTTATGTTTGTCCACTTGGTGAAGTGCATCTTGAAGTAAAAGCAGTATTTTATCATCCTCAATATTCTTGTTGTCAATGAATTTACTCAGATTGTTCTCAAATTGTTCCACGGGTGAGAGAGTGAGTTCTATTGGAGTCAATTTGTAGGGTTTTGCCATTCTCTCTCTAGAGAAAACTGTTTACAAGTCCTGTAATTATTGTCAGTAAAAGTGTGAAAAAGCTACCGCCCCCCTGAAGAAGTCGTTTCTTTTTAAAATTCTTTCCTTTCTTTTAAGAGGCCAATGTACGTACAATGGAACGATGTTGCTTTGCCTGTTGCTTAACTACTTCTGGCAGTTGAACATTACCCTCGGTCAAATTTCAGATATTAGATTAATGAAATCATTGTCAATACCATGTTTGAGTATGGCTTTCCTAAGCGAGGGTTTTGAAGTGTTTAGAACTGAAAATAAATGTCTATTTTCATGTAGTTTCTTCAGTGTCATGATAGCAACTAATAGGTCTTTTTAGTGTTCACGGGCAGATATACTGTAATTTCATTGTCAAAAATATCTTTGACTACACGCAGATCCTCGGGTGTATTTTGATTAAGATCCAATAGGATATAGCCGTAGGGTTTATTAGTTGCCTGATTGTATGCTGAGAGCAGTAGTTTAGGGGCACCGGGATATATCTGTTTATTGAGAGTTATTAGAGAGCTAGAATCACGAACAACTCTGTAGATGATATAGTAGGTGCAGTTCAATGCAAGTGTTCGCATACATTTGCTCTGATGAAAGAGATTGTGTAGAACCAGAGTAACGAAAATCTATTCATGATGAGAGCGAACAGTGAAGAGTTGTAGCATTTCCTGGGACCATTGTTCAATAGATTCAGCCAGATCGTCAATAATCAGCCAAGAGTTTGGTTCAATAATGGTGAAAACATCAAGTCCCTGTATGAATTGTATCTGCACCAACCCCGTCGTGCCAATTGCTTTTATTTTATCGTATGACTCCTGCCAAATACTGTAACAATAGTAGATTTTTTTTGGCTTTTTCACAAACATTTTATCGCAATTTTTAATTATTTTAGTTAAGAGTGTTGTTTTGCCTGACATTGACGGCCCACACAGAAACGATCTAAATAGTGTTTTAAATTGATACATGTTCCCTTCAACAGTTCACCTAGACAACTAATTGTAGACTATAGCTGTCTAATGACTAAATAATTACCCTATTACTAGCCCATTCAAGAATAATAATAATGAGAAGAAGACGAATAAAGAATTATATTTTCTTTTATTATACATAAAAAAGTAACAACACTTAAAAAATACTACATTGAAAAAAGCACATTAAACATGAAAAAGTACACTTTTTCAATTTATTTATAATAAAAAATACAACGTTTACATAGGCACTAGAAAAAACATCTTAATAAATACACTTTTTTTATTTATAAAAAATACAACATTTATTAGAATAATGCACTTGTATTAATAATATCACTTTTATTAGCAGCATTTTAAATGGGGCCCCCGGGAGGGGGGGGGGGTGGCCGCTGCAGCGGCCGGGAAGCGGGGTTCCTAATGTGGCGGGATGGGGCTGGGCTGGTATTAAATAGTGGGAATTGATCTGCCTTGCACACACACACATTGAAAATTATTTGTGATGTAGAAAAAAAAAGAATTTAAAAACACCCATTACCCAAAAAACCCTCCCACCCAATTTGTACTTTTTTTTAAATGAATTTTAGTTAATTTTTCTACACCGAGTTGTTTTCTGTACTCTATACATTGAACTCGGTCTAAAATTAAATAATGACCGTGTGGTAGTATCTTCACACCATCCTCAAGTACATAGACTTTGTCCGATATGGCCAACATGGCGTTTTTCTCAACTCTAACTGTGTAGTTTTTAAATTATAAAGAGCGAATCGCCATGACTTTCGCTCTTGGGACTAAACTACGTTCCACACAGTTTCTATACACACTCATGTCGAAATTATTTTTTACAAAGTGTGTAGGTAACCCCTTGCAAACTTGTTTGATATCCTTGTTGTGCGTTTCCACACTGTATACCTTCGGTCCAGGAAACACACCACTGGATATCAGATCGCTACCCGTTTCAGATTTTAACATTAACAATTGATTTGGGGCCTGGCGTTTCACTAGCTCTGGGTAGCGGGATTCATCCCAATTAGTGCAGTCCATTCGTAAGCTAATGTACTCACCATTTTCCAAACCATTCAATAGATTTTCAGTTTTGACTTTTAACAGGAGTGAATCAGTGTCCCCGCAATACACTTGAACTTGTCCCTCAATCGGCCACTGTACCTTGAATACATTATAATAAAATGACAACATGAGTTTCTTAGATATTTCAGATATTGCACTCCCGCCTGCAACGTTTTTATTTAAAACAATGTTTCTTTTCTTGCGGTGTAGGAGCACCATATCAGAGTGTATGAATGTGAACGATGTGAAGTTTGGATTCGCAATGATTCGAGCACAATCTTTGGGATTGGTTACAATGTGACATCGGCTTCTGTTTCGTACGCTTTCGCACATTTTACCGAAAGCTGAGTTCAAAATGAGTTTATAGACTTCTTTTTCAACTTTCGTTTTCGCTTGTGAACGCTTACGTCGTTACACGCGGTGAATTGGGTGATCCAACCGGACAGCACACCGATGAAAAGTCGGACCCGGTTTTTTTGGATATGAATTCTCTTTACCCATCGGCAATGTCTCACTACTGTTTTCCGTATGGCAATTATAAATGGCTTGACAATCCGTGTGCTTCGAATTTCCCCAACATTGCTAGTGTTGAGGAGAATGGTGCACAGGGATGGTTTTTTTAAATTGACGGTGAAATACCCATGGAAATCCATGACTCGGTAAAAGACTTTGTTTTTCCGTGCATAAATAGACCGGTGGGTAGGGA
>JAQQPU010024181.1:0-12817 GCA_029168905.1 Artemia sp. Kazakhstan ARC1039 | reverse complement strand
CAGTACTTCTCCGACCATGAGGTGGAGGTATGAATGACGAAGGGAAAGTCCCCCTACTATAGGGAATAAGTTCTGCTTATTTTTGGGTTTAATGTTACTGTTTACTTTCATAATAGCAGCGTAGACCAAGAATATTTCAAGAAATCATAAGGGAGTGGATATCAATTTTACAATTTTGATGCGTCTTTTAGTTCCTTTTGTACATCCTCCCCCCTCCCCCCAAACAAAATCCTGGCTACAGCTTTGGGGATAATAGGTCAATTTTTATCTCTACCCTCCCCTCGTCTCTAACTTAGAACTAATCCTGTATTTATCTGATGGCTAAATGAGAGCTGGGATGTTTTGGCATTAAAATACACCCTTTGTGGTATCTCCCCGTCCCAAACAACAAAAAATTGGTTGTAAAAGGGATGAGGCATAGTATTGGAAGAAAATACCAAAAACTACAATATTTTACAAAATAATATATGAAGCAATACTTAAAACCACAGAATTCAGGGCAGAAAAGGGTGTTAGGGATAGAAAAGATGCTTTATATACGTGTTTGTCCCTGCAGATGAAGTTTCTCTATGGATTTTTAAATTTATTAATTAAAAAAAACTTTTTCCAGAAAAAAAATTTTACAAAGAAAAGTAAAGAGCTCCATTAAACCAAAAATGAGCAAAAATAAACATGATCAGAAATAAACAAGAGCAGAAATTAACATGATTAGGGCTTAAAACCCCTATGGCTTCCCAAGGCCAGAACATAATTTGCACTTCACTGAAAAAAATTCAAATGAATGGACATTGTCAGTTTAATACACATATACTGATATTTATTCCTTAAAATGTTAATAATATTTAATTTATTAAAGTTACAAAAGTGAAAACATTAAAAAAAATTCAGTAAAGTGCAAATTATGTTCTGGCCTTGTGAAGACATAGGGGTTTTGAGCCCTACTCATGTTAATTTCTGCTCGTTTTGAGTTTGACATGGTTATTAATTGTAATTTCTGTTCGTTTTGGGTTTCATTTATTTATCAATACAGATTTGTGGTATTTTTACGCTTGGTAGATTATTTGATTTGATTTTTGCTCATTTTTTGGTTTCATGGAGTTCTTTATTTTCCTTTGAAAAACTTATTTGTGGAAAAAGTTTTTTTTAACTAATTTCTGTTCATTTTATGTTGACATAGTCTTTTAAGGGAAAAAGAAAATAATAGTTTCAATATTTTCGGTTTTTGTTTAACAATTTATAGTTTGACCTGCTATTTGTATGCTGGAGAAAATTTTTCAACAATTTTTAACAACATGCATCGTTTTAAAAATCTGGACACAAATAGTAGTGTTTAATTTAGTTATATACCTCCTCTAGTTGATCTGAAAAATTAAAGTTAATAACATTCCCAAAAAATTATATCTATGCTCTTTCACAGCCTGGATACAATTACTCTTTTAATTACCGTAGTTAAATTAAATACACTCTTTTGATTTAGTTAAGAGCAGAAGTAGAAACAGAAGTAGCCCCTAAAGTTTGAACATAATATCCTCAGTTGTTCTTTGGATACTGATGAGATGTTGTATTGGCAATCAGCATACATACAGTGCTTTTTTATTTAATCTTAAGGCAAGATTTCGTTTTTGAACATAATGGGAAAATTGCGACACTGTGGGGGCTGACCTACGCAAGAACCATAGAGATACATTTACAAGACTGTTCATCTATGCTGAACAAAATGGCTATCTTAAATTTTGATTGGAAGTGTTGAAGAAGAGGGCTGATTGCCCTCCAATCACTTTTGACTCTTAAAAAGGGTACTAGAACTTTGAATTTCCAATCAAATTAACTTCTTTAAAATATCAATGATATTACTAGCCTTGATAGAGCAGCACAGCCTATGATATTGCTTATATGCCCTTTTAATACTAGCATGCGTATAGTTTTTTTGCTTAATTGAAATTCCCCCTAAACGTTTCAACTTAATGCTCTTAGTATCATTAGTTACAGTAACTGTAGAAGTAGTATCAAAAGTATACACATAGTGTCTTCTGGCTAGTTCAAGATCTGTCACAACTTACCCTGAAAGGTCTAACGTAGTAATGTAAGCTGTTATTTTGATATTGCTTTGTCACCCTATTGACAATCTACATGATCATAGTTCCTTTTGATTTAATTCAGCATCTGCCTAAATATTCCTTGAAAGTTTGACCTTAATACTCTTAGCTTGTGTAGTAGTAAAAGTTGTAGTAACAGTATGCACCAAGCAACTTTTTTTCAACATCCGCTTCAACATAGGATGAAATTTTTAACTTCATACCATCAACCGGTCCTGCAGCATTTCTGATACGTCCTCTTGACAACGTATGTAGGCATAGAGTGTTTCGATTTATTTCAATACAGTTACAATATTGCCCAGAATTTTCACATTAATACCCTTAGGTTTATTAGTAGCAGTAGTAGTAGCGCCAGTAGTTAAAGTAGTAGAGTTAACAGTAGTAGTCTTAGCTTTAGTAGCAGTAGTAGTAGTAGCAGTAACACTAATAGTAGCAGTAGTAGTAGCTGTAGGAGTAGAAGCAGTAGTATTACAATGCAAATATTGTTTTTTGGTTAGTTCAACATCCCCCATGACAACCACTGTAAGATTTAATTTCACACGCAAAACTCTTCCTAAGATATTGCTGAATTGCCCTTTTGACAACCTGAATATGGATGGCATGGTGTCATCCGTTCAATTGAAATTTTCAAGAAATATTCTCTGAAAATTTCACCTTGATACCCTTAGTTATAGTTGTAATAGTAGCCACAGTAGTAATATAATTACTGAATTTAATACAGTTAGCCATCGCTATGATATTGTTGATTTGCTCTTTTGATAGCCTGTAGGCTATATTTGTATACTTCTTGAAATTTTCATCTAAATGGTCTTAAACTTAAAATTAGTTGCGATAGAAGTTGTAGTTGGAGCAAAGTAATATTAGTAGTAGAACTAGTCAATGTTGCAATAGCAGTAGTAATAGTAGTAGTTTGCACATATTGCCTTTTGGTCAATTGATCTTCCCCTTTAAGTATTTTCTGAGAGTTCCAACTTAATACACAAATCAATTCTGAAGATACACTACTTTAACAATCTAAGTGCACATCATGTCTTCTGTTAGTTAGAATTTAGCATCAATATTCTCTCAAATTTCACCTTCATAGACTTAGCCTTTATAGTACAATTATCGCAGTAGTTTCGGTGTTAGTAGAATTAGTTGTAGTGTCAGTAATGTATTAGTAGTAGTAGCAGCAGCAATATTAATAGCGGTAGTACCATGTGCATATTGCTTTTTGGTCAGTTGAATATTGCTTTCATGATGTCCCGGAAGTTTCACCTTGACATGTTAAGAAGTTCCAAAAATATTGTTGATGTGCTCTTTTGACGCCCTTTTCACCTTAATACTCAAAGCTTTACAAGTTGTTGCAATTGAAATAGTAGTTGGAGTAGTTTAGTAGCAGCAGTAGCTTTTATTCAGTGTGGATAAACAAAAAACAACCTTTTTTCTGGACACTACCTTGTTCTTGAAGCCTGAATATAAGCCAAAATAATCGGATTTTTTTTCAAGTTACAAGGATAAACTATTATGAAACTGTAAAAATTGAATTGCAATTAACTATGTCACTTGCACAAATACCTATCTACCTGTGTGTGGCTTTGTACCAAGTAAGCAAAGGATTTGCAGTAAAATTGTGCAAAAAAGACTGGATTTGTTTGTTTTGTTAATTAATGTTTCATTGGTCATAGACTTTTGGCAAGAAATGGATATTTTTCTTCAAACTTTTGGTGAATTTGAGATTGGATAAAAACTGATTGGATATTTACTTTTCGTGAACTGGGATGTCAGAAAACGGTGGTGAAGCTTAGCAGGTTCCACAGATCACTGGGCCAGCTTTCCATAGAGTTGATACCTACTGCAGCCATGGGCCTGCCCATGTAAAGATAAGTTTTTCTTTTTTCTTCCTTTTCTTTGAAGCTGTGATACCCTTGTTTCAGGATGATGACCTTGCCCTGGCAAACTTTGTGGGATATCCTTTATGGCAAGTCAAAATTCTCTGCTCTGTTGCAGATAGAGCAATCTACAATCCGTAGTATTTTGCTACGGATTGCATGAAGTTGAAATAGTTTTGGAATAAAACTTAAAAAATTTCAAATCAAACAAAATTGAAGCTATGAAAAAAGTTGGAAAGGGGGTTAAAGCCATTTTTGAGGAACTTTCTCTCAGTCTGCTTGTTTATAAAAATTCGGCTTCAAGTTCAGATACTTTGGGGCTTATATAGCAAACTCTTAAAGTTGTAGCAGTAACAAAAAAAAATATGAAACAGTCTATTGCATAGAAAATTAACAAAGCACTTAAAAATCACCCTCAACTGTGTCATCCACTGCTGAAATTGAAAAGATAATTGGCGTAGTTCACAATGAAATAATATTGGAATTTACCTCAAGATTTGACACAATTGAAAAAGACCTATAAATCTGTCAGAATCAACTGAATTACTTGAAAATCAAGTTCCCAGAGTAGAAGCCGAGCTTGATGATGCTGACCAAGAGTTGAGACTGGACACACTACTGTTCAATGGTGTCAAGCAACCCCGAAGTGTTGAAGTAAAAGATGCAACAATGAATATTATATGCAATAAGATGGCGTCCTTAGGTCTTGATGGTAGCAATGTTATATCTATACACAGGTTTCGGCTGAACTCCGAATCTGAAATTCATCCTATCAACTCTAAGGGAGATTTGGTCTCTTTTTTGGGGGGAAGCTCCTTTGGGGGACAATGAATGATGGAAAATTAACTCAATGGACAACTGGTTAGCCAGTTGTGACTCTGTTACCAAGATTTTACCTCTCTTATCTGGAGTCCTTGTGGTATACTCTCTCCCAGTCACTTCATATTTCACCCAAACCTTTGCCCAGTAACCCTATTCATAGTTTTTACTCTTCATAGGAAATGACAATTATTTCTGGTAGACCTTGTTCAGTGAGAGACATATCCAAATTTCATCTTCAGTTACTATCAACGTCTATTCATCATTTGATTATCCCAGGGGAGGGAACCCAGAATGAACTGATAAATGATTTGCTCAAACTTTTAGCTGCTTTCCCTGTGTGTCTATTGTTTTCAAAGGCCTGAGGTTTTTTGGCCTAGATCATTTGAAATCATGCCAAGGAGCAATTTACAATTTAATTGAGATGTGGTATTGTTTCCACTGATGGAAATTAAGAGGCTAGTTCAGCCAATTTTTCATGAGGACTGGCATTATCAAATGTGCCAGAACCCAATTCTATGCTCTTTCAAACATAAATTTGTGAGGGCAAAAAATTTTTTGTTAAGCATGCTAAGCACAATTATGTTCTGCTAATCTGGTGGACTTCAATTTTCAAAAGCTCATTTGAATGCCCATACAATCTAGACCATTGGGTTCTGCAGTAAAGACGTGTGGATGGTGACAGATCCAGAGCCAAGTGGTGGAAGCAGTAGCAGCAACGCTGGGGAAGAAAGAAGACAAATAGATTTTGTAAAGTTGAAGTTCAGTTGTTATGTTTGTAAGGGTGAACCAGCATGGCACTTTGGTTGTCATTTATCTTACAGGGGGAGGTGTTGGGGTTTAACCCCTGTTTCTTTTCTTTTCAGATAAATAACTGTTTTCTGTTCCATAATTACAATTGCCTATAGGATAGCTTTCAACCATAAGTAAACTTTTGCAACAAGTAAGCTTTGAAGTTAAATCCTATTTTTGTCTTCTGGGTCTGGGCCATTGAAAGATAATATTATTCAAAAGAAGCCAGGGATTTGAACTTTCACTTAGCTGATTGGTTGGGGTAAATCTAAGGTCCACCCCTACACAAAGTTCATTGTATAGAACTAGTATTATAGCGGTTAGTCTGCACTTCAGACCCCACTTAGGGAGTCTGTTTTTTTCACAGTTGATATATGTGTTTTGTGCCCTTTTGGAAGAATACAAGTAAGCTATTTTCTACAACTGTGTAGACTATTTTTCCAGGAACCTAGACAGGGTAGGAAAAGAGTTTGTGAGACATACTGCCATTCGTTCTATTGACAGGGGGGTCTGTTTACCCTCCAAGAAGATAGCTAGAGAATTTAGGGGTGACCAAGGTTGGGTGCACCCTTGGCCTAGAGTTTGGCCATTTGAACATTTGATCATGTTTTCATACCCTGGAGCAGGGTACACCATAATAGTGCATTAACATACTCTATATTTGCAGTACTGTAGTGGGGACCAAAAGCCATTCCAATACAATATTTGGCTCCATTGTTAGTGCCAATACAATATTTGGTGGCAGATGGCTTACCACTCTAATACTCATTGATATGGCTTAAAACTTTAGTCAAATAACAGTTGCATTTTCAAAACTCAAACCAGAGAAAAAACAACAAACTGAAAACTAGGATATAATGTTTTTTTTCAGAATTCCAGTACTTTAGACCTCTACCTCACCCAGGCCACTAAGCACATTCCCAGGTGGCAATGGGGGAACGCCCTACAGATATGTAAGGTTCCTCCATAGAAGACACAGACCGAGGGGGACCTTGTCCCTGGGAGTCTATAATAGAAACCAGGGCAACCACTGGTGCATGCACACATCCCGTGAGTTACAAACCTTCTCCTAGTAATGGGTTAAATTGCATGGGGATGCAGGGCACCATCCTAGGAGGATCCTCTATAAGAGGTCAACTGCAGCAGGGCATAAGATCGAGATCAATGGACAACAGCCTCTGCAAAGGGCTGCCTCAACCCTCCCATAGTACCTACAAGACTGGGGACCTTGGAGTCAACTCTATTCCCACTTGAGAAGTGGTGCCCCTCAAGGAAATTATAGCCTAGTACAAAATTCTGATTAATGGATAATTCTTCTGGGCTTGATCTTTTTTGATGTGTTTTTGGGTTGAAAAACCTCTTCATAGCTAATCTATCTACTATGGATTGCCAAAACATTGTAGCATAATAATTGTAGGCATGAATATATCATGGGTCAGAAGTAATAGGCTTGAGATTGTCTGTGCAGGATTTGACTCTTGTTCTTGCAGCTGAAAAACCATGTTGTGACCAAGAGGGACCCTGGATTGCACAGGCCTCCATTCATACTGGAGGTCCCAGGGACTTCTTGCTGTCCAGTTTTAAGCCGGCTAAAGTGCTTCAGTGTAGACTTGAGAAAATGTGTTGGTCCCCGTCCTGTACTGGTATCCAGGCCCATTGCTGTTCCTGAGGCAAAAACAATTTCAATGATTTGAAAAATATGGAACTTGGAATGATATGATGTTAAAAAATAACTAATGTATTGACATTTTGACTGACAAAATCAGACAATTCAAACTGGACTTATTATGAGTTTCAGAAGCTCATATTCCAGGACTAGGAAGCATGAAATTAGGTGATATAGAATTTATTTACCCAGGAAAAAGGATAGGGTACATAAGACAGGGAGTAGGGCTCACAATAAATAAGGAAGCTGCTAAGTCATTTTAGGCTGGGAAGGAATTGATAATAGAACACTAATTGCTCATTTTACAACTAAAAATTTCAGAGTATCAGTTATTGTAGTAAATGCCCCTGTAGAACTGACAGACATACATACCAGTGACTCAAAGGAATTTTACTTAAAGTTACAGGAGCAAATAGAGGGGGTCCCAGGTAGACATATGATGTTTTTATTTGGAGATTTTAATGCCCAGGTCAACAGAAATAGGGATAGATGGTATACAAGCCCAGGTAAATTTAGTGTAGTAAAAGACAACAGAAAAGACTACAGACTGCTGCAATTTTGTAGGTATAACAATCTAGTTTTACCCATTACAGTGTTTGGTCATAAAATGGCCCATTAGTTAACATGGTATTCACATGATGGTAAAACAACAAACCTTATTGATTTGTGTTATTGTAAGCCAAAGACTAGACGGATCAATATAAGATACTAGGGTAGGCTATATAGGAAGGCTGTTATTGATGTTAAAAGTAAAGATCACCATCAAGTAGTGTCTAGGGTTAATTTAAAGCAGAAATTTTGGAAACATAACTACCCCTAGGGAACTTATGATGTTGTTAGACTTCAGCATGAGAATTTGAGAGAAACTTTCCAGGAATAGTTGAATGCTAAACTGGAGATTTTAAAATTTGACAATGTAGAAGATGGATGGAATAATTTTATAAAAAAATTTGTGAAGTTGCTGATGGTGCCTTAGGGAAAAAACCAACAAAGAGAAAAATCTCAGTGAAAAAAAAAGAACAAACAAAACTGCAGCAAGTGGAGAAAAAGAAACAACAAATGCAAAACAACACAGATATTTCACCTGTATCCAAACAAGGCATCTTCATAAAGAAAGAAAAACAGGCAAAAATGGGGTTTTTATAGGCCAAATGAAGATACTGAAAAAACAAAGCAAATATTTCGAGAGGACAAACGCCTCTCTTCTTCACCGCGAAACGAAACGATGTATCAATAAAAGCCAAAAATTAAAAGAATTAAAACCAACTACCTAACAACCATAAAAGCAAGTTATTCACCAATATCCGCGATTTGCACAAAATCCAAAAAAAATATGTAACTGCCATCGACGGATACTAGCAAACAACTGACAAAGAGAAGGAAACAATTCATTCACTCGAAAAATGAAACGAACCAGCAATTAAATAAGTTGGAGAACTATGTCAGTTGATTTCGGATTTTAATTAATGCATTTCTTGCTGACACCCTTTGAGACCTAAGGGGTTGTTCACGTGTTTGATTAGATGACTGGGAAAGTGGTTCAAGGTTTATTTCAGGGATTACTAGAGTATTGGCTTCTCTTTTGAGAAAACCAAAAGATGACTTGTTTATTCTTAAATCACTGGAATCTCTGTTTAAAGCTAGACCTAAATGTTGGTATTTATAAATTTCAACAGCTTCTCTGTAGTGCTGGACAATACCTTTGTCATGCGAAATAAGACTAGCTTGATTAAATAAAATAGTATGTTCTGGTTTTTTTAAAATGTGCTCTGCAAGGGCAGAGTCAAAATTTTCTGTTTTTTTCCACTTTTTAAGTGTATTATTAATTGAACTAGAGTGCTGAGTTAATCTGTCTGTTAGTCACTGATCAGTTCTTCCAATATACCAAAGACCACACAAACAAGGAATTCTGTAGACACCAGAGTTTTCACCTATCGGGATAGGGTCTTTACCTTGATAAATTTGGGACCTTATAGTTTTTCTGGGTCTATAATAAGTGTAAATGTTATTTTTCCTTAGATTTTTTGAAATGTGGTCATGGCCAATGTGATGTCAGGCCAATGTGGTTTAAGAAATTATCTAAGGCATCTTCAGCACAAAAGAAACACAAGAGGAACAAGCTAAAAAAAAATAAAACTAAAACTAAAAAACCAATAAAACCACTACCAAAAATAAATATACAATTGGCACAAACTGATCCACGCAGGGAAAAGATGCTGAAGTAACTCTATAATAGCATCTTTTCCCTACATGGATCAGTTTGGGCCAATTGTATATTTTTTTTTTTTGGTAGTGGTTTTATTGTTTTTCTAGTTTTAGCTTGTTTTTTTTTATCTTGTTCCTCTTCTGTTTCTTTTGTGCTGAAGACACCTTGTTTGGATACAGGCAATATATCCGCGTTGTTTTGCATTTGTTGTTTCTTTTCTCTCCACTGGCTGCAGTCTTGTTTGTTGTTATTTTTTCACTGAGATTTTTCTCTTTGTTGGTCTTTTGTCATGGCTGGCCAGTTTGGCTTAAGATCTTTCATTTGTCTTAGGGAAGAAAGTTAGGAGTGCAAAAAGGAATATTAGTGAAAATGCCTTATGTTTAATAGAGAGGAGAAGGGGCTTGTAAAAGAATTATCTGAGTGATTGATCATATGAACAGAAAAGGAATGTAAAGAAAGTAGAGAAAGCATTGAAATATGAATTAATTAGGTGTGAAGTGGAGGCCGTGGATAAAAATGCCAAGGATCTGGAAGATGCAGCTAGATGGCATAATAGTTAAATACTGACTGACATGTTAATAAATTGAGAGGAAGTGGTCAATCCAGACTTGTCCAAGTTAAAAATAAGAATAGGGCCACAGTTAGTGATAAAAAAAAGAGTTAAAAAGGGATAGGCAGAACCAGTGGCGCATCCAGAAGGGGGGGGGCAAGGGGGGCATGCACCCCCCTAGTGTAGTCTAAAGTCGTGCAATTTACTTAATTAAATCAAGTTTACATTAATTAAACTTGCTCCTAATGCAAGTTTATTGGATCAACCTATTTTGTGCCCCCCCCCTAATTTTTTTTTTGGATCAACCTATTTTGCACCCTCCCCCCTAAAAAAATCCTGGATCCGCCCCTGGGCAGAACATGACATAGATAATTTTGGAGATCTTACTGCCTTTCCATGGCAATAAATAAAAGTTCAAATAGGGATAAAATCCTGTTAATAGACAGTGATAACTTTCACAAACAGCGATAAAATTTTGCAAAAAATACTAGATATTTCAGTCACATATTCAGCAACCATCATCAGTAGTAAATCTAAACTAAAACAATAGTTTATAGACAATACAAAACTACATATTATTTAATAATCTAATTCTTTTCAAAGTAAAAGTAGAAGCTAGTCTCTTTGATTTGCTTGGATCTGGTTCATTAGCATTAAATGTACTAACACTTGGACAGAGGTTAACTACATTGGGTGAGTTGAACTTTATCATATTTTAATAAATTTTTGTGGATAGACTTCAAACCAAATTCATCTGTGTCACAATTTAAAGCTATTTTCCTGAATAAAACTTTCTTAATTTCAAAAGTTTCAACATTTTGTCTTATAATGTCTCTTTGATTTCTGGGGACCTGGGTTTACAGCAAAATGTTCATAAAACTCTTGAAATTAAGAAAATTTTATTCAAGAATATAGCTTTAAATCATGACACAGGTGAATTTGGTTTGAACTTTTGACCCTTAACTTTTATTTTGACCATCATGTCTTATTTCTCTCCAATCTCAATGACCCATCATTACCCTAGAAATTAATGATCCCTATTAACTCCTATCCTATCCCTTTCAATCCCACAAACCTTCATAAAAAAGTCATTTTCAACTTTTCCTCTAATTGTCTCATTTAGGCATTTCTTTTAATCTATTTAATCAAATTAAAAATTATAATATAATCAAACTTTAATAATCATAATAATAAATTAACAAACTTATTCATTTGATTAACCAAAAGCTTGTAGACCTATTAGTGTGTCAGTGGCTGGAAACTATTCATGTATTATTAAGCATATTGTCAACTAATTTCATTGTTTCTCAAACTCTTTTAAACAAACTAACTTTGTCATTATTTTGTAGTCACTTCCTATCTAATTAAATATAGCCTACCCATGTAAGTTATATCTAAATCTAAATTTACTCTGAATTATGTTTCACTGTTTCTCTTGACATAAAGTTGAGTAAATTTCAACTCTGTTTCAATGGTAATTTTCTTACATCATGGATCATTAAACCAAGCACAAACTTACTAATTAATTTGGTTAAAACTACTGGTTTGCTTCATTCTCTAAACTTTTTCCTGTGTGTTTCTTTTTTAGAGTTGCCTTATTTGCTTATATTTTGATCTAGGTGGTAGGTTATTTGTATTATTTACTATAAATGACTTGTATAACCATTATATTTGCAATTTAATATTGTAAATGCATCATTCTGGTTCCTGTTTATAATTGCTGGCAAGTGTTGAATAACCCCTATACTTAGCAAGATACATGGTAGATGGCTCCATATTATTAAAATCTTGCAGGCCATGATGCCCCCTCCCATATTAATTTATTTTAGAGTTATCCTTTTTTCTATTTTATTTGTTTTTATTATCCTTATTTATCTTTTAATATTTTATCTGATTAAATTTCTAAATCTGGAAGTATGTGACAGGTTATAATGTGAAAATGTATTATTTATTATAATTGTGTTGTATATGTGCTTTATTTGTTGTATGACAAAGTATAGTTGCATTATTTTGATTCCTGTTTTTCAATTCAGGCAGTTGTTGCAGGTGAATAGCCCCCTACCAATAGCAAGATAAGTGATACATGATTGGGATACCACCAGTTGGCTAATCTGACAGTGTATATATATATATATATATATATATATATATATATATATATATATATATACAAATCTTTAAATTAGCTAACCGGCCAACCAGTATTTTAAGCCTAGGAGTCCAGCTGGACATATGGAAACATATTAAGAAGACAATTCTTACTCCATAATATGGAGAATAATCCTAAGTAACACATTTTGCAGGGGAACAGCCTTTCTCTTCAATTTTTTCCAGTTTTTCTAAGAAATTCATGAATTTCTTAGAACCTATATATTCACAGAATATATACCCCCACCCCCCTAATGTGCAAATATATACCTAGAATTGCATCCTCAATCTAAATATAACATCCATTTGTATCACAACTGAACTTTACTCCCATTTTAGGCAAGTGGCCTTCAGTTTCAGTGAATATTGACTGAAGTGATACCCAAGCAAGCTAGTGATTACAGAAGGCACAGAACAATCAAGTGATACAAATGCATATGACCTAGTGGTTGAACATGTCAAACCCCAAACAACAACAACATTATGGATCATTTAATTTTCTTAAATTTGACCATAAGCTCTGTAGCAATCCATAAGATGGCCATTCTGAAGGTAAAACATAAGCCACATTTTTGGTCTGAAATACTCCTAACCGTGTTGACATCAGGTGGCTTGGTGCTGCGATGAGTTGTTAGTAGTAAACCTGCCAAGTAGGCAAATTTTTAAGAT
>JAQQPU010024180.1:0-12817 GCA_029168905.1 Artemia sp. Kazakhstan ARC1039 | reverse complement strand
GCCAAAACCCAACAAATTAAAAGCTGCATGGGCTTTGAGTTCCTCCCAAGGCTTCCCACAAAACTTGGTCCATCTATTTAAATTTGATTACACAACTTAATACTGAGTAGGGGATCATTTCCATAGTTCATTTGTAGAATGCAAGTTGAATTCCATAGAGGAGTATGAATTCGAAGTATGAATATCATCGATTCACATACAGAATCGATGATATTGACTTAAAAAACACGACCTCCCCTCTCCATGATATAAGTTCCGTTATTGATCTCAATAACTGGGTACATTATAGGTTATCCAACTGATTAATTCACATTTATAGGGGTATAGTTGAAATTCGTAAGGTAGCTACCTAGTATTAGTATTATTTTTTTTCATTAATATTTACTTGGTTAACTTTACTTGCACACTGTTAAATTTATTATGGTGGATCACTAGTTGATTTTCATAAGGGATTTGAAATTTTTCTTTACATTAATTAGGGATATTTCGATCTGTCAGGTTTTTTAACCGTTCTGCCTGAGTGTGTCCTGATTTTCTCCTCTGTTTCTTGCGGTTTTTTCTTTTTCGGTTTTTCTAGCGAAATAAGGTCAAACTTAAATTCTTGCCCTTTTAATTTCGTTTGTTTCCCGTGTGCGGCGGCTGAGGTCGGTCTTGATTTTCTTACTTCTTTAGCTACTATATGGTCTGATTCGCCGTCAGACTCTTCAGAACTAGTTTCCGACGAATCCGGATTAGAACTTTTAGAGGTGGCACTTTTTGAGGTATCACCTGCCCTTCCTTCGTAAATTTCTACTCCTCTGGAAGTAGAAGGTTTATTCTCTAGGTCCTCACCTTGAGTTTTCAACTCGGAATATTTGAAAGATTCTTGAGAGCTTTGGGAAAAGTGGTCTATAACCAAAAGAATACAAGTATGGCCTCTGCTAGAGACAGGCAAGCTTCCACTTGTTCCGTATAAGTCAAATGAGATAATATCGAAGGGGTACTTTGCTACCGGGATCCTTCCCATTGGAGGATTAGGAAAAGCTGGGGGGATTTTTCTTAAGTTACATGCTTCGCATGTACTTACAAATTCTTTAAGTTTTGTCTTTGCAGACGGCACGTAAAAATACTGTTTTAACTTATGGAACGTTTTCATAACTCCTAAATGCCCACCTGTATCTGAATGAAAATATTCAAATGCAGGCTCTATTAAGTTTTGTGGTAGCACAGGTATTATTGAGGTTTGGTTTCTATTTGTCTCAGCAGTCACGATTCTCCATAGTATTTCTTCATCAAGATCATAGTAAAAATTATCTATCTCTTTTCTAAGAGTTTTGAATTTATCCGGTAACGCATCATCATTCACAAAATAATCAATTAGTGCTACACAAATTTCGTCCTTTTTTTGCTTTCTTTTTATATTTTCCAAAGACAAGGGACAATAGTTAATCTTATTTTCTTTTACCGTGTGTTTGACTTTGTTTTTCTTACATCCATGGTTGCTCTTAGCATTTATAGCGTTAACTTCATTTTCCTCAGTTTCCGACGGAATATTTTCTGGGTATCTACTCAAAAAGTCACAAGCTGCGTTTGTTTACCTTTTAAATGTTCAAATTCATAATCTAGGTCTTGGATTTTCATAATCCATCTAGCTAGAAGGCCCGTGGGGTTTTTAAATGTGCGCAGGTACTGCAAGCTTTTATGGTCTGATCGTAGTATAAATTTTCTACCAATTAAATAATGTCTAAATTTGTCCAAGTGGTGGATAATAGATAATAATTCTAAGTTTGTGGCGGAATAACTACTTTCGCCTTTTGATAAAGTTCTACTCGAATAGCATATAACTTTTTCTATTTGTTTTTGTTTAGGCGTTCTCTCTAGAGGATTAGGGTTTTCTACCGGGATTATTTGCGAAAGAATTGCGCCAATGCCTTTTGAACTAGCATCGGCTGTATTCACAAATTTTCCGTTTTCGAAATCAGGGAGTAATAATATTGGTTCAGAAGTGAGTGCCTTTTTGAGACGGTCTAGGGAAGTTTGAGCTTCCTGGGACCAGGTAACATTATGAGAGTTCCCTTTAGTTAATTCCGTGAGGGTTTTCGCAATTTGGGCATAATTGCGTACAAATTTACTAAAGTAGCCAGTAAGACCTAAAATTCCCCTTAATTCTTTCATAGTTCTGGGGGGGGCTTGAGGTTTTCAACATATTTTATTTTATCAGGGTCTGGGGATATCTCTCCTTGGGTTACTACTACTCCTAAAAATTTTATTTTAGTTTGAAATAAATTTACTTTCTCAGGCCGACATTTTAAATTGCCTTGTCTGAACTTCTCGAACACCTTAGCTAACGTTGCTAAGTGTTGTTCAGTGTTTTCTCCCACGCATATAACATCATCAACAAAATGAATGATATTCTTTAATCCTCTTAACAGGTGCAATAGGGGTCTACATAGCGCACTTGAACTTGTCTTCAATCCAAATGGTACCCTTAAGTATTCATATGAACCACATTCAGATGCTGAAAATGCAGTTTTATGGACATCCTTTTCGGCTATTTTCACTTGGTGGTGGCCTTGGGTAAGGTCCAAAGAAGTAAAAATTTTGTTTTTGCTTGAGATTGAGTCAAGAATTTCATCTATTCTTGGTAGAGGAAATTTATCGCTAACTACTTGTTTATTAAGGGCTCTATTGTCTACTACAAGTCTAAGATAACCATTCTTCTTTGGTACTAATATCACTGGCGCACTATACGGACTTATACTTGGGCGTATAATTTCATTTTTTTCTAATTCCTGAATTTTATTTTTTTTATTAAACTAAACACGTCCCCTTTTTAATTGTAACTGTATTATTTTCGTGGTTATTGGTTACCCAAATAAAACCTTCTCCTTTGTCATAAGATATAAACTGTTCCTCGCATAGCAGATTTTCGGGTATTTCAGATGGGGTCGCTAACCATATTTCTGATTTGCTAACCACTGGTTCAATCATCTGTGATATTTGAATTTTTTGCATCGTTTTGGGAGGGACTTTTGTTTTCCTTATCGCAAATCCGTAATATTTCTCTTTATTTTCATTGTTTATTAGATTCATACTGGCGCTATGCTGCGCCATTGCGGCATCTTGCTGCGTCACGTTGGGTTTTACAATGTTTTTCCATAATTCCGCTATTTTCTTAATTTCGTTTGACCTGTACTGTCGCATATTTCCTATTTTTATTTTCGCAGATTCAATACTTTTATTATTTAAATTTACTTCATTTCTGCAATGTCTCTCAGGGTAATTGAACCAATTTCCAATTATGCCATGTCTTTGCGAGACATGAGGTTCAAAATACTGCGACATTATACCACCAGAAATTTTGTTGACTGTTACGTTTTCTTCGTAACCTCTGTTACATTTTCTTAAGGTAGAAATTTCTTCGCCTACCTTAGCTGGGTAGACAAGGCTCTCATTAGCCACGTCTAATAGTATTCTATTAGACTTTAGAAAATTTGCGCCTATAATAGCCTCATATGGAAAGTTATCGCATATATATAATTTGTCTTAAAGGTCCTATTGTCTCTTTTTACGTTTAGGCAAATTGAACCTTTTGCGTCCAATTTATGGCCTGTCACACTCGTTAAATTGGGATTATTAGGGTTCCTCTGTTGCCGAATATGCAGAGGCAACATATTAAATACGCAAGAGTTTATGATACTAATCGTTGCACCGGAGTCAATCAAAGCCTTAAAATAAACATTTTCTACACAAAAATCATTAAATATAGGAAACTTGTTATTAATATCACTACAAGACGGCACCACCATTGCCTTAGACCTATCAAATATTCCGGGCACCCTTGGGGTTCAATTTATATTTCTGAGGGGCCTGAAACGTTTCCCTGAGGATTTATTTCATTTGCCGGTGCCTGTAATAGGTATTCAGACGTATGAGGTTCCGTAGGCATATTTAATTGATTTACATCTGCCTGGCTTTGCCATGTATTATTACGGTAACTTGGGTGTCCTGCGTCAGTGCCGCTTGCTCGCGCTGATTGCCAATGCCGTTGGTTTGAAAATTTTCATTTCTTGTCGGCAAATTTTCGTGATTTCTATATGGTATTCTTGCATTATATTGGCCTTGGCGAGTATTTGGGTTTTCAAATCGGTAATTCATTTGTCTGTTGGGGGGAGGGTTATACAAATTTGGTTGGTACGTGTTGTAAGGTACTGATTGGCGCAATCCCCCCAGGCTATAGCCTATTGCACGACCGGTGCTAAAATTTGTTCTTCCGAACAAATGGTTGCCGTAATTTTGCGTATTACCGACAGCAATTCTCGGTATGCGATTGGGGACATAACGGCACTCTCTCGTGATATGGCCAACACGATTACAATTATAGCACCTTATTATTGTGGGGTTGTTTTCGTAATTGGATCGTTTGATAGGCTGGAAACGTACTGTTTTATTCCTAGCGAGTTCTTGCGTTTTATTTCTTTGTGGTATTGGGGAGTTATCCCTTGATAAGAAATTGGGGGATGCTAGATCGCCCTTGAAGTTTATGTTCGCATTTGAATCGCCTAGCCTATTTATTTTTGCTTTACTATGACTTGCGATCATCGTATCGACTTCGATCAATCGCTCTACCTCCTGAACTGCGAGATCCAACGCCTGAATATTTTTGGATATTACCACTCTATATAGTTTTGGGGCTAGCCCTTGCAAAAAGGTATTTAGTATGAGTTTTTCATACAGTTGCCCCGAACCACTTCCGTATTTTGCCTCTACAGAAATGCGTATATTATCAAGGTATTCTCTTATATTTTGTGAAAAGTCAAAGCTCACTGTTCCGTGTTTTAATTTTTTTATGGAACTGGTTTCTATAAATCTATATTTAAATGCTTTTAACAATTTATCAACCGTGTTTATTGGCAAGTTGGCGTTATTGCCTATGGTATGTTCAATCTGTTTTAGAAAGGTTAAGGCCTGGCCTTTTAATCGTAGTAGGAGCATGTCTTCTAACGCTCCTAGGTCTGTTTTTGTTAGTTGTACAAACTGGGCCAATTGGATATTAAATTCGTCAATATCTGATTGACCATTTTACTCTGGTATAGATTTCGCTATTTCTATATTTTTCGCGACTAACTTTTGCACTATTAATAAGTCATTGAGATCGCTCGCCATGTTTTTGGAATCAATTCAAGATAAATTTTTTTTTCACTTAACCTATTTTGGGGGAGGCTATTATCTCCCATGAGATATCTAAAGTGTTTCCCTGTAGTAGCTTAGCGGCAATAGGCTTAATTACTTTACTTATTTGTCTGTATCTCTCTAATAATTAAATTCAAATCATAAAGCTTATAGCGTAATCAGTTCGGAAATTTTCCTCCAATTTCCGGCTGCGCCATTTGTAGCGATGGAAAAATAGTTTTTGTAGCGATGAAAAAATAGGCTGGCTATACTAAGTATGGTACTAAATACTGACCGCGTCAAAGGCGATATTATGCCCAAAGGTCGTGAACTTACACCTTGTAATTTCTCTGATAGCGCCGCTAATAGCGCTAAAGATTGTGTCAACTAGGCTAGCGCCACCCTCAATTAATGGGAGAAAATAGAATATGTGTAGCCATATAAATGTGGCCTCTTCTCTTCGAACTATCTGGAGATCAGATTCCACTGGGAGCGCTACCTTGAAGACATGCGAACTAATTAGCTATCATTAGGCTAGATACGGACATATAAAATGAAATAAACACAGGTAAAAAGCAATGGATTTATTGCGACTTACATACTTAGGTGAACAGCAGTGGGTCATTCCAAATTAAAACAATGGTGACAGAGGTACAACGATGAAAGAATATAAGACTTCTATCTGAATGGTCCTGATTCTGATTTTCGAATACTTTCAAAAAGCACTTCTACCCCACTATCAAACGTAGCTCTTTAGTCTTGCGCTGTAAGAACTGGCTCACCATTGGCTCGAGTGGACCAAGGACGTGAACCCTTCGTCCAATAAATTGTTTTAATTATTTCTGATGATTCAAACGTTCACACGGCTCTTATAGTTTAAACTTCCTTAGAAATATTGTACGTAGCATCTTTTTTATTACTCACTCTCTTAGCAAAATCTAAAGCTTGGATAGCGCCGTTCTCTGTCTGGGGGTGACTGCACTTTTTCTCTTAGATTTAACTTAATTAGAGGAATTCGGAATTATATTTAAAAAGAAGGAACTTTATTTTGGTTTTTTAAATACATCGCATTTTACTCATGGTACATAATGCCTAAAAATTGCCTCTATTATCAAGGCGACCTCTGAAAATGAAAGCTAGGTGAAGGGGGTGGAACCTATTGATAGGATATTTTTAAATATCCATAAATTTATCTCAATGAAAGGGTATTCCGTTAAAAGTCTTTCAATAATACCTCTTAATATTGTTTAAATATACCACTAATATCAGGTCACCCGAGAGGGGGGGTGGCGTTGGGTCTGGTGCCGTATGATGATGGATGGGGGTATTGCCATGGCTGGGTGGAGTGTTTTTTGGGGCATCATGATAGGGCTGGGTTGCAAAAACTTGAATCGGGGGATTTAAAAGCATAATTTTTATTAGGAAATTCCTGAAAAATGTCTTGGGCGAGATGTAGCAATGTCGCGGGGTGTTTAACATTATCCGTATTTTACCAAGGTGGTATGCATTGTCATGGACTAGTATACTCTAGAGCTTAAAGATAAGGTGGGAGGTGTCAAATGAATTTTCCGCTAGAGGGGGAGTGAAATCTAACAATACTCTATGAAACGGTGCATTTCATAAAAAGTCCTTCAAAGAAATCCCTTGATATGGTTTAAATGTATCACTAATATCAGGTCACCCAGGGGGTTAGGAGGGGGGGTGCTGGTGTCACATATGTGAAATGCCCTTGCAGTGTGGAGTGTTTTGTGGGGCATCAAGATCGGCTCGGGTTGCAAAAAACTTGAATCACGGGATTTAAAGACATAATTTTTAATAGGAAATGCCGGAAAAATGTATTGTATGAGATGATGTGTTATCAGGGTATGGGGGGGGAGTCATGTAATGTCGTGGTGGGGAGAACTATAGCTTAAAAGTTAGAATGGAGACATTAAGGAATTTTCCCCATGGAAGAGGTGAAAATCTAACAGGTACTCAAAAAAATGGATATTTTCTTTAAAAGTTTTAAATATCTCTGAAATTTGTTTCTAATATTAACCATATTCCTCCGGTGTTGCAAGCTAGAGGGGGGGGGGAGGCGCATTGTCGCAATAGTGTGAAATATAATATCCAACGCAAAGAAACGATACATTTTCGTTTTATCGTTATTAGTATCTTGAAAGCAAATGTCTCCTGGAGTGTACCAAATTGGGAGAGTAGCGCATCATTCTAGTGAGTGCCAAAAAATGGGGAATCTTAGCTGTCATGCAATAGGTTAGTTTTAGAATATGGTTACAGATACAATATACTGTGAATATCAGTTTAATCATTGCAGTTAAGGCACAATGCCATTGGATGGGAATGACCTTTCGAGTCCTGGCGGGGTCAAGAACTATACAAAAAGAAAAGAAAAAATGTGAAAGACGCTACGAGCGAAACAATGAAACCCCGAAAAAGAAAACATCTTGAGGCTTTTTGGCGAAAAAAGAATTACGTGACAGTCTCGCAAAATAATTATGTGACCTCACATAAAGTGCGTGTCGCCATTGAGTTGATGAAATAAACGCTTTGGGGGTTTCGAGGGCGAAAAAAAGTATTACGTGAAAGTGTTGCACAATAATTACGCAAGGTGTGAGCTGTCATTACGTTACAAGCGGGGATTCCCCCATGGGTTCCTGTCGCAAAGTTACATAAAATTTTGTCAAGAATATTAGACCTGTCCGTTTAAAATGGGGTAAGTCGTATGACGAATTGGAGTCCAGAGCGGTGTGTTATGGAGTCTTGCCAAGTGTGGTCTCTTTAATAGAACTGGTGACTGCATTATGCAGGTATGAGGGGTTAAGAGCTCCCCTTTTTTATTTCCCTATTATCCCGACCCAATTCCAGGTAATTGAAACACCTGGGAATTTCACCTACAAATAGAACATGCGCTTGGAATCTTGCCAGGGCGAGAATCTTGCCTAGGTGGGAATCTTGCCAGGGATGGGAATCTTGCCTGGGCGTGCCAAATTTTGCCTGGACATGCCAAATCTTGCCTGGACAAGAATTTTACATAGAAACACTTGCGAGGGGTTAGGAGCCCCAATAGTATTAAAACTTGTGTATTATCCTGACCAAACTCCAAGTAATAATATAAAATAAAATTAGAATTCTGGGAGTATTGTGAGGGGTGGGAATTTGCATAGAATTGCGGCACCTGGTCGCCAAAAGAGGGATGCACTGTTAAATCTTCTTCTTGTACCGTTAAACACTTAGAAGAAAGGAGTAGTCCATATGGGTCTGACAGAACTTGAAATACCCCCACTACTAACATCTAAGCAATCAAAATAAACACCAGCAAATTTCGAGCAGAGAATTACCTTTTAAGCTAAAAAAAAGAATGAAAATCATTATTTAGTCCAGTATTTAGAGGTTGATTTCGGTAGGGTGTCTTCCTTACTTTATTTTAAATACATTTGAAAAATTAAAGGTAATATGGCTATCCCAAAATTTTGATCATACAGTTTTGGGTAAAAATGGGCCTGGGAGGGGGTCCAATTGCCCTCCAGTCTTTATGGTTGCTTAAAATGGGCACCTAGGATTTTTAATTTCCTTTCGAATGTACCCTCTAATGACTTTTTAGGACCTATATTTCAACATTATTTCCCCTGGGTTCTGAGATTCGCTGAATATTATGTCGTGATTTTCACTAAGGTTCCTTTAATATTAGGGGTTGTTTCCCGCTATTTCAAAAATCAGGCAAATTTTCTCAGGCTCGTAACTTTTCATGAGTAACACAAAATTTGAAGAATTTATATTTTTGAAATCAGCATAATAGGATGATTCTTTTGATGTATCAAACGATATTAAAATTCTGTTTTATAGAGTTTCAGTTACTTTTGACCTGAGTCGCTTCTTACTTACAGTTTCTTACCTCGAACTATTTGAAAGACTACAGAGAACTGACTGTGAAATAGAACAAATGATACAAAATTCTGAAAAAGTTTTCAAGTTCTGGCGGGCACGAATACTTCCACGGTAATATAAGCGACTTAGCCAGATTGGTTACCTTAAGTAATAGGGTCACAACAAAAGAATGTTAGATGGGATAGAGTTCAAATAAGTATCGCTAATCCACCGCGAGGATTTTTCCTGTTTTTCCTCGCTTCTGTAACAAAATTAACTTGTAGTTCCTTGAGGACACCCAATCCTAAAATTAATCCTTGAAGAAGCTGCCTTTGTCCAATTATTATTCATTTAAGTTTATCAGCCGTTCAGCTTCATAACGTCTCTCCTTTCCTTTCCCCTAACAATGCTTCTCTTACATTGAATTATTTGTCTCATAAGCATTTTTAAGTCTCTTACTTATTAGTTTTGTAGCGTTTGCAGAAAAGAACCATCAAAGGGAAAATTTTTTTTCTAAATTTCTCGTAAAGCACTTGATGTATTCCATTATTAGTTCGCCAAATATATTCAATAATTTTATATTACTGTCCCGGATGTTTTTGAAATATTGTCCTTAAGTTCAAGATAATACCTCTAACCCTAACAAAAACGTAGATAATTTTTTTATCTGTGGTTATGCAATTTTGGTATAAATATATTTTATTTGCAATCTAAATTTTGACTTTTAATACAAGTGGTATTGGGAAAACATGAAGTTTGTGAGTTATATTCTTTTCATTTTTTTAGATATCTCCATACATGCTGTAACATATTTCTTTTAAAAGTGTTGTTGGTTTTCTTTGGTTCTGTTCAAGTTTTGCCATGGGCAAAACTCACAAACCTTGCGCATGAGCTCAGGGGGACTGTGAATGTTTTATGATTTTTGGACGATTGGTAACAAACTATTGGCATCCCCTTCAGTAAGTGGTATAGCACCATTTATGCGCCAATATCTGGTATTACCACCACAAACACCACCACATCCTTAGGGTAAGGAATTTTAGTTATAAGATTTGTCCATTTTGTACAAGGATAAGTCATTCGGGAAGGGAGTAATGTTTGCTCCTGGGTGTTTAGAAAAAGGCTAAGGGTATTGAGGTGAACTTCTGGGGTATGTTTAGCTAAGTGAATAGACGCTATGTGGATCAAAGTTATAAAAAATTTGTATCATCACGAGTCACGGCTATGAGTTTAAAAATTTGAGGAGAACTATTGCTGTAATGTGGCTTCTTGCATCTATTACTGCGACAACTTGTGACTGCGACTTATATTACTTGTGACTGAGACTACTTGCAACTCTCACTACTTGTGACTACTAAAACGACTGCTTCTGATTGCAACTACTTATGATTAAAATTACGAATACTTATGACTGTGACTACAACTACGATTATTTTCAAATTTGACTGCAACTACTTCCAATTGCGACTACTTTTACAAGTAAGGGGGATGCTTGAACGAAATCAGTGGGCAGGCAGCAACTTCTCAGCTTCCCCTGTTTTGATGCACCATTTTGAACTTCCCTGCTATTTGTATGCTGGAGAAAATTTTAACGCAAAATTTAACGCAAAAAGTTAACGTATTAGTAGTCCCAAGTAGTGAGAGCTGCAAGTAGTCTCAGTCACAAAACCACAGATAAGAAAATTATCTTCGTTTTATGTTAGGGTTAGAGGTATTATCTTGAACTTAATTGCAATATTTTAAAAACATCCGGAAAAATAATCTAAATTATTGAATATATTTGGTGAATTAATAATGGAATATATCACGTGCTTTACGAGAAATTTAGAAAAAGAATTTTCCCTTCGATGGTTCTTTTCTGCAAACGCAACAAAACTGATAAGTAAGAGACTCTAAAATGTTTATGAGACAAATAATTTAATATAAAGAAACATTGTTAGGTGAAAGGAAAGGAGAGATGTAGTGAAGCTGAACGGCTGATAAATTTAAATAAATAACAATTGGACAAAAGCAGCTTCTCCATGGATTAAGTTTAGGATTGGGTGTTCTCAAGGAACTACAAGTTAATTTTGTTACAGAAGCAAGGAAATCATGAAACATCCTCCCGGTGGCTTAGCGATACTTATTTGCACTCCATCCCATATAACACTCTTTTATCGTGCCCTATTATTCTAGCTAACCAATCTGCCTAAGTCGCCTATATTACCGTGGAAGTATTCGTGCCCACCGTGACTTGCCAACTTTTTCAGCGTTTTCTATCATTTGAGTAAAGATGACCCTAAAGCCCCCACGAGAAAACCCCTGCTGCAACCTACAACTTTTTTTAACACTATATATGGGCATAGCCTCCCTAGGGAGAACACGTGGTTAATGGGGTCAATGACCTAAAGTCAGTCATTAATCAAATTGTTTCCGGGCAAAGTTTAATAATGTCTGACAGGTACTGTTAATCATTAATCAAATTGTTTCCAGGCGAAGTTTAATAATGTCTAACAGGTGATGTCAAGATCGATTGATATGTCACGAAAGGGGAATTAATTTGTTGTTTCTAAGGGGAATTATTGATTCAAGAAAGTGGAATTAATTTGTTGTTTCTAAGGGGAATTATTGATTCAAGAAAGGGGAATTAATTTGATGTTTCTAAGGGGAAGGTGGGGAAGAGATATGTTGATTGTGTAATTGAAGGGAGAGAATTCCCGAGAAATTGATTACATAATCGGTAGAACCCTATAAGGAGCTCGTGACGGGAATCCATTTATGGGCATAGAATGACGTAATCAACTAGTACAAATGGATTTCTGAGAAATTGATTACATAATCGGTAGAACCCTATCAGAAGGTCATAACGGGAATCCATTTATGGGCATAGAATGACGTAATCAACTAGGACAAATGGATTTCTGAGAAATTGATTACATAATCGGTAGAATCCTATCAGGAGGTCATGACGGGAATTCATTTATGGGCATAGAATGACGTAATCGACTAAGACAAGCAAGTTACTTTCTTAATGTCCCTCCTAAACCCATTTTCCAACTTGAAGCACTTATCTTTTTCACTCACAACTATACTTTACAGCTTTTTTGGATACCTCAACACCAAGAAATACTTTTCAAAGACCTTTTCAGAGCAAGTTACTTTCTTAATGTCCCTCCTAAACCCATTTTGCAACTTTAAGTACTTATCTTTTTCACCCACAACTATACTTTACAGCTTTTTGGATACCTCAACACCAAGAAATACTTTTCAAAAGGCATTTCAGAGCAAGTTCCTTTCTTTATGTCCCTCCTAAACCCATTTTCCAACTTGAAGTACTTATGTTTTTCACCCACACCTTAGTTATAGGTAAGAGTTTTAAGTTTTACCTTAGAGTCCTAGCTTAGAGTTTTTGTTAGAGTTCTAGTTTGGTTTAGTTTTAGTTAAAAGTTTTGAGTTTTTTAGCTTAGAGTCTTAGCTTAGAGTTTTTGTTAGAGTTCTAGTTTAGTTTTAGTTAAGAGTTTAGAGTTTTTAGCTTAGAGTCTTAGCTTAGAGTTTTATTCAGAGTTTTAGTTTAGTTTAGATACAGTTCAGAATTTAGAGTTTTAGCATAGAGTCATAGCTTAAAATTTTACTTAAAGTTGTAGTTTGTTTAAGTTTTAGTTAAGAGTTTCGAGTTTTAGCTTAGAGTATTAGCTTAGAATTTTTGTTAGAGTTTCAGTTTAGTTTAGTTTTAGTTAAGAGTTTATAGTCTTCGCTTAGAGGTTTTGTTAGAGTTCTAGTTTAGTTTAGTTTTAGTTAAGAGTTTGGTGTTTTACCTTAGAGT
>JAQQPU010024179.1:0-12818 GCA_029168905.1 Artemia sp. Kazakhstan ARC1039 | reverse complement strand
GACACTCCCTCACAACCCTCAGGGCAAGAGTTTTAAGTTATGGCCTGGGGGCATATAAGGTTTTTATAGAAGGCGTTGTGGTAGAAACTTCAAAACAGGCTCATTCGATTGGAAATCAAAGGACTAGTACCCTTTTTAATAGTCGAAAGTGATTGGAGGGCAACTAGCCACGCCCATTATTCCCCCGAACACATCCAATCAAAATTTTGAGATAGCCATTTTGTTCAAGGTAGTTTTAAGTTCTGGAAATTAGGTCTTTGAGGATAACAACCTCCTCACAGCCCTCAGGACAAGGGTTGTAAGCTATACCCTGGGGGCATGTAAAGTTATTATAGAACGCGTTGTCGTAGAAACTTCAAAAAGGGCTCATTTGATTAGAAATTAAAATGACTTGTGCCCTTTTGAATAGTCGGAAGTAATTGGAAGGCAACTAACACCCCTTCCACACCCACCATTTCCCCAAACACATCCAATCAAAATTTTGAGATAGCCATTTTGTTCCAAGCTGTTAAAGTCCAGGAAGTTATACCTTTGAGCAGGTCTTCAGAGCAAGGGTTATAAGTTATGCCCTGGGGGCATATAAGTTTTATTGAAATCTTTGTCGTAGAAACTTGAAAAAGGGCTCTTTAGATTGGAAATTCAAAGGTCTAGTGCCCATTTTAATAGTCGAAAGTGATTTGAGGACAACTATTCTCCCTCTCTCGCCCACCTTTCCCCCAAACACATCCAATCAAAATTTTTAGATAGCCATTTTATTCAGTGTTTTGGATTTCCAGATAGAAATTATGTTTTTGAGGAGGACACTCCCCCAGAGCCCTCAGGGCAAGGGTTTTAAGTTATGCCCTGGGGGCATATAAGGCTTTTACTGAACGTGTTGTCGTAGAAACTTCAAAAATAACACATTCGATTGGAAATTGAAATGGCTAGTGCTCTTTTTAATAGTCGAAAGTGATTGGAAGGCAACAAACACCCCTTCCACGCCCACCATTTCCCCAAACATATCCGATCAAAATTTCTTGATAGCCATTTTGTTCCACGAAGTTTAAAGTTCAGGAAATTATACCTTAGGGCAGGACACTCTACCCATAGTCTCTAGGGCAAGGGTTATAAGGTATACCCTGGGGGCATATAAGGTTTTTATTGAAATGGGCAACTAACCCCCTCTCACGCCCACCATTTCTCCAAACATATCCAATCAAAATTTTGAGATATCCATTTTGTTCAACGTAGTCGAAAGTTCTGGAAATTAGGTCTTTTAGGATAAAAACCCCATCAGAGCTTTCAGTGCAAGGGTTGTAATTTATGCCCTGGGGGCATATAAAGTTTATATAGAAAGTTGTTGTAGAAATTTCAAAAGGGGCTCATTTGATTGGAAATTGAAATTGCCCTTCTTAATAGTCGAAAGTGAGTGGAGAGTAATTAACCCCCATCTCAAGCCCTCCATTTCCCCAAACACATGCAATCAAAGCTTAGAGATAGCCATTTTGTTAAATGTAGTTGAAAGTTCTGGAAAGTATGTATTTAAAGATGACAAACCCCCGAGTCCCCAGGAAAAAGGTTATAAGTTATGCCCAGGGGGCATATAAGGTTTTTAATGACAGAGTTGTCGTAAAAACTTCAAAAGGGGCTCATTTAGTTGGAAATTGAGAGGGATAGTGCCCTTTTTAATAGTTGAAAGTGATTGGATGGTAACTAACCCCTCTGTCACGCCCACCATTCCCCTAAACAAATCCAATCAAAATTTTTAGATAACCATTTTGTTCAACATAGTAGAAACTTCTGGAAATAAGGTCTGTGAGGATGACACCCCCCACCCAGCCCTCAGGGCGAGGGTTGTAAGTTATCCCCTGGGGGCATACAAGGTTTGTATTGAAATCGTTGTCGTAGAAACTTCAAAAGGGCTCATTTGATTGGAAATTGAAAGGGCTAGTGCCTTTTTTAATAGTTGGAAGTGATTGGAGAAAAACTAACGCCCCTCTTACCACCACCATTTTCTCAGGCACATCCAATTAAAATTTTGAAATAGCCATTTTGTGTAACGTAGTTGAAAATTCTGGAAACTAGGTCTTAGAGGATCACAACCACCCTCACAGCCTTTAGGGTAAGAGTTGTTATTTATGCCCTGGGGCCATATAAAGTGTTTATAGAAAGTGTTGTCGTAGAAACTCTAAGAAGGCTCATTTGATTGGAATTCGAAAGACCTAGAGCCCTTTTTCATAGTCGAAAGTAAATGGAAGGCTTGATATTTTTATAGTAAAGATCGATGTGGATATAATGTATTATTTTTTTGGTGTTGTTGTTGTTTAGACCAGGGCACTTTGTATCAAAGGAGTTGTCGTAGGAACTTCAAAAAGGGCTCATTCGATTGAAAATAGAAAGGGCTGATGCCCTTTTTAATAGTCGAAAGTGATTGGAGGGAAACTAATCCCCCTTCCACGCCCACCCTCCCATTTGACTTTATGTTTAAAAACTAAATGTTGCCATAAGATTAAATCAAAATGCACTGTGTTAATGCTAACTGCCAATAAGGCATCTCAGCAGTATCCCAAGAACGACTGAGGGTATAATGTTCAAACTTTTGGGGCTGCTTCTGCTCTTAAAATTTAACCAAATCAAAATAGCCTAAGTGTATCCAAGCTATCAAAGAAAGTAAACAGATTTTTTTGCGAATGGTATCAAGTTTTCCATTTCAGGTCAACAAGAGGAGGTATGAAACTAAATTAAACGCTACTATTTGTGTCCGTATTTTTAAGAGGGGGTATGTTGTTAAAAATTGCTGAAAATTTTTCTCCAGCATACAAATAGCAGGCCAAACTATAAATTCTTAAAAAAACGAAAAGATTTAAATTATTATTTTCGTTTTCTCTGAAAAGACTATGTCAATATAAAACGAACAGAAATTAATTAAAAAAACTTTTTCAAAAAATAAGTTTTTCAAAGAAAAGTAAAGAACTCCATTAAACAAAAAATGAGCAAAAATAAAATCAAATAATCTACCAAGCGTGGAACTACCACAAATCAGCATCCATAAATAAATGAAACCCAGAACGAGCGGAAATTACAATATATAACCGAGTCAAACTCAAAACGAGCAGGAATTAACATAAGTTGGGCTCAAAACTCCTATGCCTTCCCAAGGCCAGAACATAATTTGCAAAAATACAAATGAATGTGCATTGTCACTTTAATATACATTTACTGATATTTAGTAATCAAAATCTTAAAAATATTTGATTTATTAAAGCTATAAAAGTAAAAACTTTTTTTTTCAGTAAAATGCAAATTATGTTCTGGTCTTGGGAAGGCATAGGGGTTTTGAGCCCAAGTTATGTGAATTTCTGCTCGTTTTGAATTTGACTCGGTTATTTATTGTAATTTCTGCTCGTTTTGGGTTCCATTAATTTATCGATGCTGATTTGTGGTAGTTTCACGCTTGGTAGATTATTTGATTTTATCTTTGCTCATTTTTTGTTTAATGGAATTCTTTTTCCTTTGAAAAACTTATTTTGTGGAAAAAGTTTTTTTAATTAATTTTCAGAAAACTTAGTATGTCATTCTTTAAGAACAGTTCGTTCCGAGAAGTTAGAAGAAAAGGAGGCAGCATTTTGTAAAGAAAAGCTTTTATATAAAAAGAGGCAACATCTTATAAAGAAAAGCATTATATATTATTAAATTTTTAATTCTAGCTGTAAATTTCAGAGTTTAATTTGAATTAAGTTTTAAATTCCTCATTTTGTCAATTCTGAGACAGTTTAAGGAGCCAGAATAAAAAATTTCAAAACACTTAGCTAGAAATAAACTCTATCACTTTCCTTTAAAGCTTTGACAAACTTGTAGTTATCATGTATACTACTACTAACTACTACTAACAACTCACCGCAGCACCAAGCCGCCTGAGGCCAACACAGCTACGCACGCTCCTCTTCCACCCCAATCTGTTCAAAGCCTCCCTTTTTACACCCACCCACGAAGTTCCCATTTCCTTTAAATCTTTCTTTATGGCGTCCTCCCACCCCAGACGGGGACGACCTGCTTTCGGTTTAGCCCTAGATGGTTGGCCGAAAAGAACAATCTTCGGCAATCTGTCATCCTTCATCCGCACAACGTGCCCTAACTACCTCAAGCTTTCTTTCATTATAGCCCTAGAGAGCGGTACTGAACCACATTTTTCGTATAGCCTATTGTTTGAAATACAGTCAGTCAGCCGGGTACCCAGAACAATCCTTAAGCAATTTCTCTGGAAAACATCTAGCAAATCTTCATCCGCTTTTCGGAGCGTCCATGCTTCAGAGCCATATTTGACCACTGTCATCACTGTAGCTTCTAATATTCTAATCTTGGTTTGCAGACTTATCTTCCTATTCTTTCAGACTTTTTTTTAACTGTGAAAAAACACCCTGAGCCTTGGCTATTCTATTTTTAACATCTTCACTGCTCCTACCATCTTTACTAATAATACTACCAAGGTAAGTGAAGCTGCCCACCTGATCAATCTTTTCATTACCCAACGTCACCTTTTCATCTTCACTTATTCTTAGCCTTAGTGACTTAGTTTTCCTAACATTAATTTTTAAACCAATTCTAGCACCCTGAACTCGCAAAGCCTCTAAAGCTTCATTCATTTTGCTCACACTTTCATCTAGGATGCTTAAATCATCAGCATAATCCAAGTCCAGGAGACTTTTTCCTCCCCATTTGATTCCGTGGTCTCCCATTGCCTTTCCTGTGCTCCTTAAAACAAAGTCCATCAAAATAATCCATATAAAGGGGGATAGAACACAACCCTGCTTAACTCCTGATTTAATACAAAACCAGTTGCTAACCTCATTTCCTACCTTAACCGCAGCAGTGGTATTCTCGTACATAGCACTAATCACTTTAATGTATTTGTCTGGTATACCATACAAGGATAAAACCTTTACTAAAACTCTTCTATCAACAGAATCGAACGCTTGCTCAAAATCTATAAAACTGACGACCAAAGGTGTTTGAAAACTCAGGGACTTCTCAATTATTATCATAAGAGTGAAAATTTGGTCGACACATCCTCTACCCTTTCTAAAACCGCCCTGCTCTTCTCTTAAAATTTTGTCTACGACATCTCTCAGTCTAAAAAGTATCATATTACTAAGTAATTTGCTACCTACAGAGACCAGACTAATGCCTCGATAATTACCACACTCACTTTTATCACCTTTATTATAAAGTGGCTTAATTAAGGTTTTCCTAAAATCGTTAGGTACTTCCCTTTTTCAAAAAATCATATTCATAATCTTCAATAACTTATTTCTAACCTCAGAGCCACCATATTTAAGAAACTCATTTACCACCCTATCAGCACCTGGAGCCTTATTATTCTTTAATCCTTTTAGTACTGTTGCTAATTCCTCCTCACAAAACAAATCTTCCTTCACATCCAAGGTATCACAAACTTTTTCATTTTTCCTGCAACTCTATCTCGCTTAAGCAAGTTCTCAAAATGTTCGGCCCATCTCGCTATAGTTTTTCCTTATCGCTAATTGCAACCCCATTCTTATCTTTAACTGGGACAAGTCCGCATTGACTACTCCCTTTCAATTTGTTAACGTGCCAGTACAATATTTTACTATTGTGCCGTCTAGCGGCATCTTCCAGATCCTCGGCAATTTTATCCATGGCCTCCACTTCACACCTTCTTAGTTCATATTTTAATGCTTTCTCCACTTTCTTTACATTTCTTTTGTTTTCATACGATCTATCACTCAGATAATTCTTGTAGAAGTCCTTTCTCCTTTCTATTAAACATAAAGTTTTTTCACTAATACTCTTAGCTGCAGTTCTAGCTTTCTTCCCTAATACACCTTCAGCAACTTCACAAATTATTTTTCTAAAATTATTCCAACCATCTTCCACATTATCAAATTTTAAACTCTCAAGTTTAGTACTCAACTGTTCCTGGAAAGTATCTCTCAAATTCTCATCCTGGAGTCTACCAACATCATAACTTCCCGGGAGTTAGTTACCCTTCCGATATTTCAGCTTTAAATTAACCCTTGACACTACTAGATGGTGATCTTTACTTTTAACATCAATTACAGCACTCCTATATACCCTAGTATCTTGTATTGATCCTGCCAGTCTCATCATGTCATTATCATACATTATCATATACATTATCATGTATAGAAATAAAAAAAATTACATGGTGTGGGACCAACAAAGAACTTAGCAGCAATAATTAGTCCTGCACTCTTGAAAACCCTTTCTGCTACAGCCAACGATAGAACTTTTCTTGCCAAAGCTACAATCCATGGCAGCTTAGTAAAATATCTTTTCCAGGAGGCAGTGGTTGTATTGATTGCATCAACTAGGGCAGGATCTTTTGATATCCTGGTGTGGGCTGAAAGCCCCGATATAAATCTACTTGACGCTGAACCACATCATCATTTTAATCCTGTTCTGCATTATTGTTCTAACAAATTATTTGCTCGAGCAGCCTCGCTTTTATCATATATGATCATGAAAAGATTTAGAGTTGCTCATCTTCTGAGAAACCCCACTAGCCACATTCAAACAACTGTTTGGAGTAGCTAATCCACTGACAGCACCAGAGATTACAGCCTCCTCTTCAGGCTTTTCGAGGACCCTCTCCTCTTGGTACAAAAGAATTTCTACTGCACTAAAACGCTCACCACAAGTTGAAGAGGAGGGACCCAATGTTGATTGGACAAATACGGTTCGCAGGAGATGTGATAAAGTACCTTATGTCAGCCGCCAGCACTAGAGGCTCAACCTTTTTGAACAAGAAATCCCTTCTTGTCAGTGAACCATGAGGAAGGTTAGACGCTCATCAGTTTCATTTATCTTGAATGTTTCAAAGTCCAAAAATGCAGCTGTCACCATGAGATCATCCCTTGGGAATCGTAAGTCAAGCTTGTTTTTTGCATTTTCTTTCAGAAGCCTAATACAGCTACTATCAATATGCCGCTACTCAAGATGACCTTTTAGGAGGTTTTGCCAGAGAAGAATAGCATTTTGGGTGGGAAAGGATTCTCCCTCAATAGCCTCGACAGTAACAGAAAAAATTTATAGTAGAGAAAAAAGGTCACGCATCAGTGCATATTCCTCATCATCAAGAACATGATCAGTTTCCAATTTTACACAAAAACCTGTTTGAGGGCCTTTGTGTTGAATAAAACTTTGCATCATACTATGTTGCATTCCATCTTGTGGGTAAACGCCGTTCCAGGGACCTGCATTGTCCATATCTTGATAACATAGGAGGTAGATCATCAGCAATCTGCACAATGTGCAACTGAGTATCAACATCAATAACCTCATCTAAATCACAAAATATTTTAAGGAATTCGTTACTATTTTAAAATCGATTTTTTTCGAGAAGGATGTTAGGAGAATAAAAAAAATCGTATATAAGTTTAGTTCTTCCACTTTGTACATGCTTCTATGTAGGCTACACATGTATAAATATATTTTGGGTGGGGAGGTTGGAGTTAATCATAAATTTTTCCCATCTTGCTTTCAGGCCTTAGTAGAATAGCTGCATTTTTGCATATGGTAAAAAATCAATAAATAAGGTAGTTGAGGAATATCAAGGCTAGTCGAAACTAACTTTAGTTAGAAAATATTACATTGTAGCAGAGGACAGAAACAAGTGAATGATAATCTAGAGTCCATAGTTGACGAGCGCCGTCTCATCACTCTTCAATCTAAGTCGCTTCGTACAATCTTGGGAATCTGATGGACAGACTTTGTCAGCAACAACCGCCTACGAAGCATGACTTCCCAGCCACCTTTGTCACATCTGGTAGCCAAGCAGACAGTTTGTTGGTTTAGACATCTTTTGCGATTAACTACCGATATTCCAGCTCGGATTCCTTGCGATTTTGAACCAACCAGTAGTGGCTGGAAGCGTCCAAACAGAAGAAGTTCTGGTGAAGTGATAGTCTTGGGATTTTCCTGGATCAAGCTGGAATTTTTTTGTCTGATGCAGAGGCCCTAGCTGAAGACCCTCCCATGTGGAGAAGGATGAAGATGCTATAAACGCCACCCCGGCATTAGGATCAACAACATAACATAGTCGAAGACAAGATCCAAAAACACTTTGAGACGATCCAACATTTTTGCATGTAGGCCTACTGTTAGATAGTAGATTTTGCATTATATTTGCCTCTCAATAATATCAGAAAATGATTCGGCACTAAAAATTTCCTGCGACACACCGCCATTGACCGTATCGGCAGCATCGGCGCGGTGAAGTCTTCAGCGGGGGCACGCTATAAGATTTTCGGTGGCGCGCCACCGGTTTTTGGTGGTGCGCCGTCGGTTTTCGGCATGGCTTCGGGGATTAACTGAATATTGGAGGTTTCTACCTAACGGAGATATATTTGCAAACCCAACATAAAATTTAATCAAGAGTATTAAACTGATGGAGTTCTGCTATACTGTATCAACAGATGGGGGGGGGGTCGTCCCCAAAATCCCTCACTCCCCCTCGCCCCTCTGATTTAAAAAAAATAGCTTTTTTGGTAATTTTAGTGGAAAAAACTTGCACCCTAGATTTTGAAAAATACATTTTGCTCCCCTCCCCCAGTTTTCTTGAATCAATGTCACTGGCTGTGTTTGCATTCCTCCTCTTCTAATATTAAACGCATAGTTTACGATTAATTCTCAATTCGCTGAGAGACACAATTTTCGGATTAAGAACGAGTATGCAAAACAAATAATAAAGACATAAGTAAGGTTATAATTTGTCATAGTAAGTACAAAAGAAATATTAAACTACTTTAACTTATCAGCGTTAACTTAATTGAAATAAATATAGTTTAATCATTTCAACCAAGTTACTTTATAAACATTTACATAAGAAATACAAATTACTTAAATTCACATTTCTCAACAAAAGTATTTGAATTGTTTAGATTGTTAATCCTTATGCGTCAATCTGTTGTAGTTTGAAAAAAAAAAACTTGTTAAAATTGGAAAAATTCAAACTAAACTAACTAAAACATAGAAAAATTCTTCTGAATACTCTCAAACTTGAGTAACTTTTCATTTTAGTTTCTGTTATGCTAATTTAGCTCTTTATTCTTCTATTCCACACTCATTTTAAATTTTAAACAATGAATGTGAACAATTTTATTTATATCAAAACGTTGTCTATGCTACTGAAAAAACTGCTATCCATTTACCACCAATTCTTTCCACAACAATATCGAAAATCCACTAGCTTGAGTTACTCATCCTCTACTCTTTATCACAGCAAGATCATAACCTTGATTAGATAATGCACAGTCCAGAAAAAAAAAGAATGACAAAAATCGTATCTACATACCTGCTAAGAACGGGGGGGGGGGAGATAATTTGCAAAAAAATTATTGAGAAAATTTGATTGCTGAATGTGTCTTTTCAAATATTGAGCGAACCCCCCCCTCCACCCTATCCCATAAAATTACAGTACAGCGTAGGCTGCAAATTTCAAGGCAGATCGAATTCCCAGTCAGTGGCAGGTGTGGGCTACATGGTTGGGCATAAGTGTCCTGTCCTCGTCGCTATCCCCTAAAAATTATGTCCTTCACTACGTCTAAAGGGGATGGAGAGGAGCTTACCCTAGCAACAAAATACCCCAGTTCAAAGAGTGGTAAAGCAGTGCGTAGGCCAAAAACCTGGGTAACGATGGGTTAGCTAGATATAAAACGATACACTTTTGCCAGCGAGCAACACGCCACGAAAACTAGCTGAAGAAACTTAGCTAGCAGGTCTTACGTCAACGGGCGGTCAAAGAAAGCACAGAAATAGCTACTTGGAAAGCAATGTAGAATGATGAAGAGTTTTATGAAGAGTGATGCAAAACAGGCTCTCCTCACAAGAAAATTTCATCATTGTCCCTTGGATATTTTATGTCAAGCAGGAATTACAAGGTCAAACAAAATTATTCATGGCTCAGTACCAGACAAGAAATGTTGTCCGTACAGCTCTGATTCAAGTGATGAATGAAGCCTACAAGAACATCGATTACTCCAACAGGAAGAGGCTGAATCACCTGTGCTGGAATAAGACCCAAAATCAAGCCACATTACCCGGATCAGGATAGAATGATTAGTCATTCCTTCAATGTAACAATCTTAAACGCTTATGCATCTGTTCATGACTCTCCTGACCAAAAGAAAGATTTCTTTTTATATAATCAGCTGCAAAATACAACTAACAACTACTCAAAAAAAGATATGCTACTGTTCAAAGAAAACTTTCAGACAATGACTGATTCTGCATCTGGCCAAGATGGAGGTGGTTCATGATGTTTTAATGGCATCTGGCTGCATTGTCCTGCAGTGCACAATGGCCCATACACAATAAAAATGATCTTTCGGTATAAAGTGCTAATACCTTTACATAGGTATCAAGAGACAGTTCTGCCACTGCTCCCATCGATTTCACTGCTTGACCATTTGGAAATAGAAATCATTGGCATTCAACTGTTGAGGGTTGAGGGGAGCTCACACCAGTTCAAAACGGTCCAGAAAATTTTGTACCTGCTGCTACATCACGGCTGTGGCTATTAGACCCCAAGCAGCACAGATTACCTCTTACATAAGATACTGATAAATTTAAAATCCCAAAACTAACGGGCAAAGGACAAGATGTTTAGATCTTGAACAAGCACAACAAGAAAATGAGAGTTCAAAAGAAGAAATCATAGAGAGGACAAGGTCAAAAATCAGGGAAATCACACTAGATGTTGCTGCTCAAGTAATTGGAAATGGATGACATTATAAAAATAGTGCAAGTCTGTAATGCTCACCTCCTTACAAAAGAAGAAAGACACATAAACAAGATCAAATTCAGACAGCTCTGGAAGAAAGTGCGTATAATGGCAAGGAAGAATTAAACACCTTTCTAGTCAAAGCTGTCCTCAGACTAAGAAGATGCAGTAGCTAGAAATGACCTGTAAACAACATAGGATCCTTAGATAACTCATGCTAGAAAAAAAACACAAAAATAGAATTACTAAATTTATGGAAAGATTAGATGGAACTATCATCAAAGGGTATTTAGAGAGAATGCACCAACGGAAAGAGCATTTCAATGACTTCTTTCACAGGATAGACCAGGCTAACTTTCAAACTTCTCCAATAAACTCGAACAAAATACCCAGAAAGTTGCTTCATCACTAAGAGAGCAGTACCTTTAATTGAAGAAGTCAGAAATGACAAAACTCTAAATATAAAACACCCCAAGCGTGGACCCCTTGCCGGCAAAATTACGAGGCAAGCCCACAACCTGTTAAAGTCCTTCAAATCTACATAGCATAGGCTGGGACACTGAATATGTCCTTCAGAATATATTCCCCACATTAAAGAATCAAGAAAAAGACAATTGTAAAAAATTATATTTTTTATAAAAACGAATTTAGAAACAAACAAGAGCAACAGACAGGAAGGAACCATGCAGTTTTCTGCTTAGGATTGGGACGTACTAACTATGCTTTTATCCTTCATCCTTATCTTTACTAACATTTCATGAATGGATTGGATTCAGTATTTCTTGATTTCATTACTGCATTTAAATCTAGGCCTACATTATGACCCTTGCTGCAGTAAACTCGAGCCTAAGAGTGTATCCCAACAAAAATATTTGAGCTATAGAGAGCCTACTATGACAACACCTGGAGTAGCGTAAAAATGCAAGGAAATTTACAGAAGACACTTGAAACAATATAAAGTGTCTGCCAAGTATATCTATAATCACCAATACTTTTCAGCAATGTTACAGATTGGATAATGGAGGAAAAAAATAGAAAGAAGACAATGCTGTTGCCACATAATTACAAGACGCCATTTCTAACATTGAAAATCCTGACAATAGTACTTTCCTCACTGACTTCATCCAGAAATTACAAAGAAATAATATGGAAAAAGTAGCCGAGTTACACTATTTGAGACTTTTGTCCAAGGGGATGAAGACATGTTTGTAGCTAAAATTACTCACAAGAATATTGAGCAAAATTAAACAAAATGTCTGATAAAAAAATAAACCGATTTTGAAATTAGAAAAGACATATGATCATTTCGGAATACCCCATAAATGATATATGAACAATCACAGGTCAAAAGAAAATGTAGCATGCCTAAATATTTTGAAGCTTGGAAGTGGTATGGGACAGAGGCGCCATTTGGGCCATATCTTAAAAAGGGCAAGAATTCCATTTGCTCCTCCCCCCCCCCTCGCGATTTACTTCGTGTCACGTAAGGGAAAATGCGGGTTTTGGCAGCACATTGATTGTAAGTAAAAGCGCAATTTTCAGCACCCGTGTGTTGCTTGGAAATATACAACTGTACTTGGGAAGAAGTTTTTCTGTAGTCTGGTGGTAGCTTGTTTGCAGTACAGCTTCATGGTGTGTCCTCTAGTTCTTATTGACTGGTCAATTTCAAGCATATTTTGTTGCAAGGACTGAGTGCGCAGCATTTTGTATGTCATGATGATGTCCCCATGCTTCTGTCAATAGGAGAGGGTAGGAATCTGTAACTTCTTCAGGTGGGATGGTAGTCTTGGCTTCTACAACCCTCTATTGATTTAATTACTTGACTTTGGACACTCTCTAGTTTTTTCTTGTTGCCTTTATTTAATCAGTTTGCCATACACATATCAATTCCAGTTTTGGTCAAACAAGTCCTTTGTATAGCTTTGGTGACCTCTGCAGTATGTTCCTTTTACAGTTCCCAGGGTCTGAAGCACTTTGGAGGTAACTAACTGAGCATATTGGTCAAGTTTCAATTCATCATTCACAAGTGTACGGAGGTCCTTCCAACATGGGAGGAACC
>JAQQPU010024177.1:0-12818 GCA_029168905.1 Artemia sp. Kazakhstan ARC1039 | reverse complement strand
TATATAACTATTTGAATGACCGACTTTTAAATTAAAAATTAACATTTAATGTAATTTTGAATTTGATGATGCACCTTAATTATCACTTGGACTTTTAATTACCTTTTTATTTACATATTATCCTTATATTTGCTATATTATCCTTAATTATGCTTGTTAATCCATTATCCATTACACCTCCTTTAACCTTAATATCCTTATCCAGCACCTCCATTATTCTTAATTGGCTATAAAAAATGGAGCAGATAGGGAGGAGGGGATTGTCCCCAGGCCCGACTCCATAACGTTTCAAAGATATGTCACTGATTCCAACCCCTAACTACCTAAAGTGCGATGGACTCAGACTCGGAGTCGGTACCATGCTCCAAGCTCGGTACCAAGTCCGGACTCGGTACTCAGACTTGGACTCGGTACCAAGATGGACCCCTTCGTTTTAATATTAGTTTGTATTTTTGGGAATGTTTATCAGAATGAAAATCCATTTATTTTCATCAAATCAGTTGAAAGTCCGTCTCTACAACGGCCTGATTGTGCCGACTGCTCTGTAAAGGTGTGAGACCCGTGCCCTAAAGATAAAAAATTAGCATAATCTCCTTGCGTTCAAGATGCGGAGCCTCCGCCGCATTGCAAAGACCAACAAGTATAGTACTGAGAGATCTAAATTCGCTCCGTTCGTGTCAATAGCCCGGTGCTGGGATACTCACAAGGATCTTATTGATAAATTTTCTTCTATCCATTTAATAAAAAGGAATCTTAAATTTCATTTACTTCAGGATTACTTTTAATTAAGCGTCTTTTTAATATGACTAAGTTTTTGGTTTTGTTTGCTGCTCTGGGTGAATGTGGGCCTTTCGGCTATCTTCTAGTATTAATTTATATTTAATAATATTGATTTTTTTTTTACTTATGGATCCTGGGCTAGCTGCTACTTTCATATTACTGTTGTATTATTGTATCTTTGCCGTCGTGTTTGTATTTGTATTGTAGTGTAATTTGTTATTGTATCTTTGTCTAGGCCTAGTTTTTCGAGCTTGTCTCCCCATGGGCCTATGTCAATTATATGCATGTATATGTTAATAATTAAATGATTGAACTTGAACTACGCCAACCACGTGACAATGCAAAGATGGCTGAAATCCCCTGACAAAATTCTTGATAAAATCAAACAGCAGCAAATACGGTGACTTGGTCATGTCAAAAGAATGAACCCGCCGTTTCCCGGGAAATCTCACTCAAACTGATGGACAGAGACAGCAAGGAAACGGTGGATTGATAACTCCTCCCACCGCAAGCACATCGAACGACTCTCCAAGACAGCACACTTCTTCATATCGAGCTGTGGTTCATGCCCTGTCGAAAGGAGTTGTCCCAACACGTCCCGCAAGGATGGACGGGACTTAAGTAATAATCACTGTAGACTGTAGCGTCTTCTTTTTCCGAACATGACACACATTTGATACCGCGTCTAAAGACTCTGAACTGTGTCGTCACAGCCTAGTTCTGTTGCTACTCGGCCTTCAATCAGGTTTTTCCATAGGCATACCGTGATTTGTACATCTGAATCGCGCATGCGCGAAGGTGGAGTATGAATCTTGTGTGGTTTTAAATGTGTTTCACATTTTTTGTTTTAACGGAGAGTATAGCATTTGTTGATACTGTATAACCTGTCTACTGTGGTAAGAATATAATTATAGAACATCAGGCTGATTACTATCCGCACTGGTTAGTAACACTGATGATTTAATTCATTTTTTACAAATTTAGAATTAAAGCAAAAACAGCTTTACTAATTATAATATCTAAAATAATTATCAATAACTATAAAACTCCTCTTTTCGTTATTGTTCTTGGCCTTACGTATGAAAAGAACTTAATAGATATATATATATAAAAAAATTGTTTGACGATTTCAATGAGAAGTTTCCAGAAATTCAGGACTTCGTGGGGGGGGGGGGGGCAAAAAGGTCATTTTTGGAAGCGGAACACTGGGATCCGTGCTGTGTTTTAACTTTTGACGGCTGATACTCAAATATACGTACATTCAACTGCGAGACGTTTAGAACCCCAGGATCGTTCAATACGTTTAGGTAGAATTCTATGGTTGACAGAAACAACACCCGACCTGAATGGAAAGTTCTGAATTGCCATCCAAAATGAATGCCAGAGACGTCCAACGTTTAAAAGCTTTTCGTTCGGCTTCCAGTTTACTAAAAATGAAAGAAATATTGAAATATATAAATTGAGAGAAGTATAATGAGAGAGCTGGCAAAAGAAGTATAGAAATAAAAAAAGTAATGAAAGCAAGAAAGATGAAAGAATCACTGCAAGAATTGAGAGAAATAATGAGGAGCATGAATGAAAAAAGCAATGAAGGAGTATAATAAAGAAATGAGTCACTCAGAAACTAAACCAATAAACAAACAAGTAAAAAGACAAGAACTAAAATTGAGAAAGAAAAGTGTAACCTGACGAATTTTTAATTGCAGAGCAATTGAACGTTGGGGAAACAGTTTTATTCGCGAAGAGTAAATAAAGGTTTAATTTCCTTTCTATTTTAGTGCCTTTTCTTACATTTATGAATAGGTTGTATAAAAAAATTTATTGTTTTTAAATTGATGAACTGAAAAAAAAACTACCCTTTCGATCCCAAGGTTATTAAGCTAAAAACTTCAAGGAATGTTGAGGGAAACGTTGAACTAAATCCCTCCAATCACTCAAAAGGACGTGTCCATAATATCTCAAGAACTGCCAAGCGCATTGCGTTGAAACTTTCAGAGAATGTTTAAGGAGATCTTAGACTAAATCAAAACATACTAGGTGCATCCAGTTTGCCAAAAGGGCATCTGTAATATCTCATGAACGGCTAATACTATTAAATTAAAACTTTCAGGAAATATCGATCAGGATATTGAGCTAAATCAAAAGACGCTATGTGCTTCCAGGTTGTCAAATCGGCATATCTGCTTTATCTCAGGAACAGGTAAGGATATCAATTTGAAACTTTCTTAGGGGGATGATGAATTTCATCAAAAGAGACCGTGTGCATCCCAGTTTTCAAAAGGATGTATCTGCAATATATTAGGACAGCTGATGGTATTAAGTTGAAACTTTGACAGAATGTCGAGGAAAATGTTGAACTAAACCAAAAGCTACTATTTGCATCCAAGTTGTCAAAATCATGTGTGGAATATCTTAGAAACAATAAGGGTGCAAGTTGAAATTTTCGAGGAATGTCGAAATAAAGGAACGACACTATTCGATCCAGGTTGTCAAAATAACGTATTTGAAACTAATCAAGAGCAGCTAGTACTAAATTTCAACTTTCAGCGGGTGCTGTTGAACTCAATCAAAAGATATTATGTGCATCCAGGTTTTCAGAGTGACATCTGTTGTACACCACACCTAAAAACGCTGGCGTCAAAGTCACAAAAGAGCTTATAGAGTCAGAAATAAAACGAGCTGACTGATGCCTCTGATATATTGATTCTCTTATTAAATTTGTTTTATACGTAGTTTTTTAAACATTTTCCCATGAAGATTATTTCAAATATATTATCTATGTTATTATCGTTAAATCTTTGTTATTATGTTATTATCTACATTATTATTATCTTATTATCTTTATGTTATGATCTTTGTCTTTATCTTATTGTCTTTATGGTATTATCTTATTATCTTTATGATTATTATTATCATCATTATCTATGTTATTATGTTATATCTACGTTATTATGTAATATAAACTTTAGTTCAAGAACCATTCCAAACCTTGATATAAAATTGAAAAAAAAAAATCATGCAATAGTTATATTGAATGCAATAAAAGCCGACGCCAGGATCGCCTTATGCAACTTAAGACATTTAAACTAGAATCCGATATTTTTATTTTTGTGTCAAAAATTGATAAGCTGGAAAAATACTCGTAATATTAACCAATAACATAACTTTGGCAATCACCAAACAAAAAGATATTAATTAAAAAAAAAAAATCTAAAAAAGAAGGGTTTCAAAGAAAAGTAAAGAGCAATATTAAAACTTAAGACGAGTAGAAATAAAATCCTATCGTAAATCAAACTTACTATCATTCAGAATCACTATATTATATATTATATCACTATACTGATATATTACTATATCAGCCAGAAATTACTATCAAGGAATAAATGAAACCCAAACCAAACAGAAATTAAAATAAATAATCACAATAAACATAAAAATAACAGATATTGATATAGATAGATAAATAAATCCTAAAACGAACAGACTAAAATTAATGCTGAAGTCCATCTTAAAACGAACAGAACATACTACAAACAGGAGTTGGGCTACTGCCCCCACCCACCTAACCATAAACTTTCTAAGGTCTATTGCGTCATTTGCGCATTCCTGAAAATGAAATATATTTTAAACCCTTTTTCAGTAGTAACAATGGACGAACAATTTACATTAGATAAAATGTAGAATGTTGAATTGGTGATATTCCCAGGGGTTAATATCATTGTATATTAAACATTCAGCTTATTTTCATTGGTTATTTACCTTTGTTATTATAGTGATTTTCTTTTTTGCAATGTTTCAAAAAATAAGAGAACAATGCTCAATATATATATATATATATATACTCAATATATATATATTTGCTTAATTTCTGTGCACTTCTTATTCAAATAAAAAAAAAAATATTATTGGACCCTTCTGAAATTTTTCTATTCCCCCAGGGAAAAATTGCACGTCCCCTTAGATTTTGAAAAATATCCTTTCTGGGTTTTTCTTTAATTGAAAAATACTCATTTTTTATGATTTCATTGGGGAAAAAAGTGAAAAGAATTCCTCCTTTCCCTAAAGTTTTGTAGAAAGTTTGCTTTCCAACTTCGGTTGGAGCCTAGTGTATCAGCTAAATTAAGAGGTAAATTAAGAAATTCTCAGCGTATACACCAAGTTCAAGGAAACTGGAGAACAGAGCCATCTATAGAATAATTAGGATGGCCTGAAGGAGGTCTCTTCAGTCTACCTTTAATTTAATACTCTGTGAAATGACTAAACTTAACACACAGGACTCTAGATCTAGGCTTGCCAAAGGCCTAAGAAAAATTTTCCTTTTTAAAATCATAAAAGCCAGTGAAGAGTTGAGGGATAGCAAATTGAGAACATTTCAAACGATCCCTCAATAAAATTGATACTCATCATCCCCAAACAATTTGAGCCAAACCCAAATCAGGATGTCCCCAAATTGGCTAGGAAAACATCATAAGAAAAGATTAAAAGACATTTCTTAGGAGGGATTGAAGAGTAAAGCTCTGAACAGAGAGGGGCGAAAGAGGAACGTGGACCCTTAAGGCCTTGGCTACAATGAATTTTCAGTGGTATTAGTAGTAAGTGTTCCTTCAGTATTTTGCCCCTTTAGTACTCACAGGTACAGGAATAAAATGACTAGATCCCAGGTAGAAATATGCCACTTTTATAATGGGATTGTAATGCTCAGGTTGGTAGAAATAAGGGTAGATGGTATCCTAGACAAGTTAAATTCTGTTTAGGAAAGGAAAATTGTAACGGTATAAACTGCTACAAATTTTGTAGGTATAGGATTCTAGTTATAATCAATACAGTTTTTGAAAGTAGATGGCCCAAAAGTTAATATGGTACTCATGTGATGGTAAGACGGTCGACCTATTGATTAAGTTATAGCAACCCCAAGACTGGCAGGATCGATTCAAAATCCTAGGGTATATAGGAGTGCTGATATTAATGTTAAAAGTATAGATCCCAATGCAGTAGACTACTACTACTACTGCTAACAACTCATCGCAGCACCAAGCCGCCTGAGGCCAACACAGCTACGCACGCTCCTCCTCCATCCCAATCTATGCAAAGCCTCCCTTTTTACACCCTCCCAAGAAGTTCCCATTTCCTTTAAATCTTTCGGTTGGCTGAAAAGAACAATCTTCGGCAATCTGTCATACTTCATCTGCACAACGTGCCCTAGCCACCTCAACCTTTCTTTCATTATAGCCCTAGAGAGCGGTATTGAACCACATTTTTTGTATATTTTATTGTTTGAAATATAGTCAGTCAGCCAGGTACCAAGAACAATCCTTAAGCAATTTCTCTGGAAAACAGTCTAGGGTTAATATATAAAATATCTAAAGCCGCACTTGCCAGTGATGACAAAACCAAGAAATGAATCTGAAAATTCCAAACGGGTCTATGACCAGTAAAGGAAAACGAAGAAAACAAAAATCAAACGAATATTTCCCCGGTTTAAAACAAGGCGTCTTCAGCATAGAAAAACTAAAACAGACTAACTAAAATTTATATTAAAAACTACTCACATATACAGTTTCCAGCTACCCTCATGAAACCAGAAAAGCAACTGGCCAGAAAAGTTTCTGGTTTTATGAGGGTAGATGGCAATTGTATATATAAATTTTAGTTAGTCTGTTTTAGTTTTATATATATCTTTAACTTAGAGTTTTTACTTTTAGATTCTACTTCTTTTTTCTCCTTTTTCTATCGCTGAAGACGGCTTGTTTTATACAGGCGAAATATTCTTTTGATTTTTGTTTTCTTCATTTTTCTTTACTGGCCATAGACTTGTTTGTCATTTTCAGATTCATTTCTTGGTTTTGCCAGGGTTAGTATAAAGCTGAAATTTAGGAAAAGTAACTACCTCCCAGGAATTTATGACGTTGGTAGACTAGAGGAAGAGAACTAGAGCGAAACTTTGAGAAGCAGTTGAACATTAAAATGGAGAGAAATTTAACAATGTGGAAGATGGATGAAATAATTTAAAAAAAAAACTGTGAAGTAGCCAATGGTGTCATAGGGAGAAAAGTTAGAAAGGAAGCAAAGTTACAGGAAATGACATAAAAAGAATGCAAAACTTTTTGACACTATTGAAGTGAAGGAAGATTTGTTTCGCAAGCGAGGATTAGAGACACTAATCCTCTCTAAACACTAAACACTAAAAGGATGAACAAATAATAAGGCCCCAGATGCTAATACTGTTGTGAATGAGCTTTTAAAGTATGGTGGTTGCAAACATAAAGATAAATTACAAGCGATTATGAATAAGATTTTTGAATAACGGAAAGTACCTAGCGACTTAGCAAAACTATGAAACCCCTATATAAGAAAGGTGACTATAAATAAACCTCTGTATAAGAAAGGTGATAAGAGTGAGTGTGGTAATTATAGAGGCATTAGTTGATTTCTGTAGGAAGTAAATTACTTATCATGATGATACTTTTTAGACTTGGAGATCCTGCAGAAAAAAGTTTTAAGAGAAGAACAGTGAGGTAGAGGATGTGTCGACCAAATTTGCACTCTAAGATTAATAATTAAGAAGTGCCTGAGTCATCAAACCCCTTTAGTTCTCAGTTTTATAGATTATGAACAAGAATTTGATTCAGCTGACAGAAGAGCTTTAGTGAAAGTCCTATCTTCGTATGGCATACTAGATAAACACAACAAAGTGATTAGTACTATATACAAGAGTAACATTTCTGTGGTTAAGGCAGGAAATGAGGTTAGTAAAAGGTTTCATATTGAATCAGCAGTTAAGCATGGTTGCGTTGCATTCCGATTCATATAATTCATTTTGATTGACTTTGTGCTAAGGAAAAAGAATCGGTAAAGGCTATAGAAGAGCTTGGAATGAAATAGGAAAGCAAAACTCTCCTAGACTTAGATTATACTGATGATTTGAGTGATGACAATAGAAAAATAAATGATTTTTTGGAGGTTTTGACATTTCACGGTGTAAGAGATTTTGAAAATTAATGTTAAGAAAATTAAGTCGCTTACATTGTGGATAGGTGAAGAGGCGTTGCTGGGAGGCAAGGAGACCAATCAAATGGTTAGCTTCATTTACCTGGGTAGCATCATTAGTAGATGGTGGATGCAGTAAAGATATTAAAAGTAGAATAGCCAATCCCCATGTATGTTTTTCTCTCAAGATTGAAAAATGTTTGGAAGAATAGGAAGATAAGTCCATAAACCAAGATTAGAATATTGGAAGCTACAGTGACGACAGTGGTCAAATAGGGTCCTGAAACATGGGGGCTTTGAGAGACGGATGAGGATTTGTTGGATGTTTTCCAGGGGAATTGCCTACGGATCATTCTGGGTACCGCCTGACTGACTGTATTTCAAACAGTAGGCTTTACGACAAGCGTGGTTCTATCCCGCTTTCAAGGGCTATAATGAGAGAAAGGTTGAGATGGCTAAGATATGTTCTGTGGATGAAAGATGACAGACTGCATAAGATCTTCGTTTTCGGCCAACCATATAGGCCCAGACAAAAAGCATCTCATCCACAAATGGGTAAGAAGCAGTCGTAGGAAAAGATTTAAAAGAAATCCGGACACCTTAGGAGAGTGTAATAAGGGAATCCTTGAATATGTTGGGATGGATGAGTGTTAGCAGCTGTGTTGGCCAGGCGGCTTGGTGCTGCACTGAATTAGTAGTAGTAGTAGCATTTTATGGGATGGATTGGGATATTTTCTTTTTAAATGAATGAACTGGTGAATTTAACAGGAAAAACAGTTTGTTCAACAGTGGTAATGAATTACCTGCTACTAGGGATGGTAAAATCAACCTCTTCTCAATACATGGTGGCAATAGATAATCTTATTTTAAAATGCTTAGAGACCTGTAAAAAGTAATTTTTTTTTTCAATTGCATTAGTCTCGTTTGTTTTCGTGTATGACATTGAGCTTCAAAATACACATAAATATTGAGAATATCACATCAAAAACCAAAGGAATTTGGGATATGTAACATTTTTTGGCGAGAATATGTTACTATAATCTGACATGTTCTCTGCTGGATTTATGTCCATTGCAGAGGATTATGGGAGACAGACAGTGATTTTTAAGAAGAGACTCTGTATGGGTAAATGATATGGGAGATCAACAGTGACTTGGAGAAAAAATCTAACAGTAGGTATAGTTGAAACATCAACAAACACAATTGTATGAGAATTCACAAAACTGAAGCCCTATCATTACCTACACACTGTGATTGAAAAATCTAGTTTCTTTTAATCATATCAACCAACAAGGCACCCTCACGTCAAAGCTTCAAACATTATTGTGGCTCACAGAGAAATTATGAAAATGTAAAATAACTCCAAGCGAAACATGGCACAGCTACCTAAAAGCCAGCCTCAAGTTCATGAGAGACTTCCCAGCTGCAAATAGATACTAATACAGATATTGATCGTGGGAGGGATGTTGAATCACTTTGGTCCTTCCTATTGAATATCTTTGTATAATAAGCTGCTTATTTCGCTGCATAACAAGATACTTATAATAAGCAGCTTATTTCGGTTGAAATAAGCTGTAATCTGGATACCCGTCTGCTGAGGGTATATAAGGCAAAGAATAGACGGATATTAAAGAGGTCACAAGCATACTAGTCAGGTGTCGCATTGATAGTTTTGGGATACTTACACAAATTCGTTTCAGAGGCCATTTCTGCAATGACAGGTACTACATAAAGATGTTGAAGAACGGATATGGCAATGATAGTAAAGACATATCCAGGGATTAGACCATCCTCTTTCCTGTCTAGTCCTGTAACCTAAAAGCAGTAAAAGTTAAATTTTTTTCTTTGTTCGTTTCACGGTCAGTTCTTACCTTTGTTTGTCTTTTTCATATAATAAGGTAATGTGCTAGACATCGATTTGTCCTATTTCAAATTCGAAATGCACTTCGAATTCGAATTGAAAAAAATAAACTATTTCGATTTGCAGTCAACTAAAATTCAGAAAGCACACACTACTGTAAAATGTACGCAACGGATATTTGTAAAACTAACAACCTACATAAACACACCATCTATTTTTTGTTGTCTCAAAATAGATGTCATCAGTGAACCATCTATCAGCGCGCACAAAAAATACAAAAACTACTGTTTTCCTGAGAAAAATTTTGCGGTATGTCGGTAGGTAGGACGTCGATAAGCAGGTTGAAAGATAGCATGCTGTTAACAGGTAAAATAACTTGTATATTTTTAATTTGAATTTCCATTAATTTCTTTTTTCACAATATTTTCTCTGAATATATTGTGAAGTATTATTTACTAAGTAAAAAAAAAGAATGTAAGAAAGTACGAGTGTACTGGCATTCAATTAGGTGAATATTACCTACGGTTATCATTACCTAAAAGTAGGTATATGCCATTGTAAGGTGCACTTACTAAGGACCTGAAAACTTACAATTTCTATAGAAATCATTAGGAGATTCAGGAATATCTAGACACTCAAGAAATTGGAAAACTTAAAATTTCACAATATTCGTCTAATTTTTAACTATTCTAAAATAGATACAATGAGGTTCAACTATCTTACAGCCACAGAAAAAAAACAGTTTATTAATTACTGAATTATTTATTTGGTTACTATAGTTTATAGACAAATTTATTGCTTATAATTACTGATATTATCATTACTTTTACTAATTACTACTAACTTTTATTATTTATGTACTGCATAGTAATTACTTATCATTACTAATATATAATTACAATTATTTATCATATTGTGTAACTTCTACAACTTATTGATAACTGAACGTAAAATAACGCCCAAGAAAACAGTGGTGAAACAACGCACTGGTGAAGCAATAACGCCCAACAAAACGCTGGTGAAATAGAAGCTCGTCCATAGCATGTAAATTACACATATTTCATTATTTGTTAACTTTTCTTCAGTTTTTCAAGAAGAAAAAAGGGGTGTGTCATCCACGTGATTTCAGATGGTTATGTAAATTATTGATTTTGAAGTCGTGGCAAGTATTGTGGCACAATCTCACATTGTGGCAGGCATTAACTTTTATTTGGTTGATATATATGGTGCCCTACGGTAAATTAAGGAAAGTTATCGAGTCCAACTTTGTTTTAGAAATAGAACTCAATGTTCTATTCTTATAGAACATCGGCTTATAAAGCTCATTGACAATAAAACATTAAATAAATTGAATAAAACAAGAGGTATAGAGCATTGAGATATTGAATATACAACCCAAAATTCTATAGGGTATTTAAAGTTATTTATTAACATTAATTTTTTTTTCTAAGAAGAAAACAGGGGGATGTTTCCCATATGCTTACAGACGGTCAAGTAATTTACTGATATTGAACTTCTCAAATTTTGGCGGACTTCATTTGGTGCTATATATGGAAAATAAATAAAAGTTGGAAAATATCTACCTCTATGGTAAATTAAGCCAAGTTGTCGAGTCCATAGATAGAACACAATATTCAATCCTTATAGAACATCGGCTTATAAAGCTCATTGACATTAGAACATTAAATAAATTGAATAAAACAAGAGGTATAGAGCATTGAGGTATTGAATATAAAACCCAAAATTCTATAGGTTATTCAAAGTTATTTAATGACATTTATTTATTTTTTCGGTTTTCACTCTTTTTTTAAAATAAATTTGTCAATTTGGTCAATTATTGGCACTTTTGTCATATTCCCCCCCCCCCAGGGGAGGTTGTGGATTGGTGCCATTGTCACATTGGGCCCCCACCCAAGATTTTGCCCTAGATACGTCCCTGCGAGTGTCTAAAGAGTACAGAGGATATCTATTTCATTTGTTGCTGTTTGGTGAATCTGAATGTTTGAAGAAGTGAAAAAAAATTATAGCCAACAATTCGCGCAGGATCTCGCTCTCTTTCTGTTTCCTACGACCACTATTTTTATATAGTTACTTTTGACGGACGACGCACCAAATAAATTTCTAGTGCAAGGGGGGAGGCTTGAAATTATTCTCGGAGTTTTGAGTATCAAAGAGGGAGTTTTCACTTCACAATATCTCAAGAGTATGGGTTTTCTTTATACTATTCTTTGTGCTAGTAGGGTACTCCAAAAAAGTTTTCCGTAATGTTGTTAATCAACAGTTTTTTCTGATTGAATACTGTAGATGATTATTTGTCTTTTCAGGACTTAAAAAGCGTTTCTGGCTAGAAATTACGGACGGGAATGGCCAATAAATTTTTCGACTTTTTTGTTAAGCATATAAAGTTTACATGATTGAAATAATTTTAAGAGAGTCACTTCCTTTTAAAAAATGAGTAAAAACTGTCAATCAATATTCTACTGTCTACTGATATAGATAGGTAAAGGAAAAACGGTAAAGGATACAACACCAGACCCTTAAGGTCCGAACCGGCGGTAATGATCTTCGTTTTAAGGCCCTTCAGCCAGGAAGTACAATGGGGGGATGGGGGCCAGCCATCCTGTGCTTTCACACACCCTTCCTGTTAATTTTCCCCAAATTTCTCCTGTTACCGGCTGAGCTTACAGAGTCCGGCCACTGACCACCGTCCCAAAACCAAATAATTGGATACACAAGGATTCGAACCCTAGTCCTATCGGACAAGTCATCTCAAATCTAGCACACCAATCCACTCGGCTAGGATGGCTCATATATAATACTGATATAGATATACTACTGATATAGACATACTTTTGACTCAAGCAAACAAAGGATCAACAGCTACAATTGCTGCAGTTCTGGGACGACAGATAAACCGACTACACTCTACTGTCTTTTTACAAATAATATTTGATAACACGCTTTGAATAAAAGAGTTCTACATCTCTGTGAGTCTAAAGTAATTTTGTTTAATCCGTAAATCTCAAAGGTTAAATAAATAAGATAAGGAGAGAGAGAGAGAGAGAGAGAGAGAGAGAGAGAGAGAGAGAGAGAGAGAGAGAGAGAGAGAGAGAGAGAGAGAGAGAGAGAGAGAGAAAGAGAGGGGAGAGAGAGAAAGAGAGGGGAGAGAGAGAAACAGAGGGAAGAGAGA
>JAQQPU010024176.1:0-11530 GCA_029168905.1 Artemia sp. Kazakhstan ARC1039 | reverse complement strand
ATAGGATATAGTTTATCTATTTTTGGTTCATTTATAATAGTTTTAATCAAATAGTTGAGGTTTATGTAAATAGTTGAGTTAATAAGTAAGTAGTTACGTGGAGTTTCGCGCGATCACAAACCTTCGTAGGTTTTCTCCAGCGTGAAAGTGTTGTTTAATTTATTTATTTGTTTATGAATGTGGATTAATAAACTTATATGAACTTAAAGAGGTTGGACCTCGTCTCAGGATAATATTTTCCAGAAAATGGGGCGAATTCACCCATTAATATCAAAATACATATTTTCTGAAAATTAAACATTTGAGGGGTGTAAGTGATTTCCAAATAAAAAAAAGTGAGAATTCTCTGTTTTAAATTTCTATTCTAGCATAACTTCCCCTTTAATTGATGAGACTATCCCCTTCCCTTCACTACCACCTTCCCCTTCCCTCCCCTTCCCTTTCACTACCACCCCCCCCCCCCTTTTTCAGCGTAATTTAATTGACCTTATTGTTAATTGACCTTATTGACCTTAATTGTTATTTGACCTTAGCCTACAATGACAATGCAAAAATAGCCAATGAACCATGTTAATAAACTAAATAATAACAAATGATAAATAAATAAATATATTTTCAATTTTTTAATGATCTATTTATGTTTCATACTAAAAGAAAATAACAAAACGAGAACAAATAAACTGGCGGACCAGCCAATTCTGCTGATAATACTGAAAAAGTAAACATTTTAACAAAATTTTATCCTTTTTTTCTCTGTACTTTTAACATTCTTAACGTTTCGTTTATGACAAATCAAGTTAAGAATGTGATTCTAGACACCATGTAAGGTGTTTATTTCTCCTACTGTCAATAAATACAAGTTATTTGAACTAGTAAGTGAATCCCCTTCACTGCTCACATTTGGAAAAAATCTAAGAAGTTCTTTCAGTTTCGTTTCACTTCAAAATTAAAGATAATTTCAGTTTACAGTTTACATCAACTTTCACTCTTACTTCAGCTTTCACTTTACATTTATGGTAAATTCTAATAAATTAACGATTATTCGGCAATTCTAATCCCTATCTCAAGTTAATTATTTCTTCTTCTTCTTCTTTCCTCTCAAGAGAGAAGGTTGTTGTTTTGCTCAAGGCCGTACCAAGAGGGGGGTTGGGGGATTTGACCCCCCCCCCCCAATGGTTGTTGGGCTCGTAAAAAAGTAACAAAAATGGATACAAAAAAATTTTTTATGGTTTTTTTGGTTTTTTTTTTTAACCCCCCCCCCCCCGAATTTTTTTTTTTTTAGTAATACCCCCTCCGAAAAAAAAAATCCTGGGTACGGCCATGGCTTTTCTTATACTTTTGCTTAATTTTTATGTTTTTTTTTTTTGTGATAAAAGGAGAAGCCTCAAATTCCACCTCTGTCAACCTTTGTTAAATGTAGTTACCTCTTTTATTTTCTTTATTCAATAAAAAGAAAGTTCAAAGCAAATCAATTTTCCTAATTTCAGAAAAAGAGTATTTTCTAAACGTATTTTTTTTCACCCCATTTGGCTTCTTAGGTCCAATGATAATATGTTTATTAACCCTTTTCACATATTTAGCATACATATAAATCTTATCAGTATTCAGTAGATCCCGGAATCTTTTACTTGTTCCAATCCTAGCATTAAACAAAGACAATAGCTACTCTTACCAGTGGCGTCATTTGGGAGGGGCAAGGGGGGAGGTAAGTTGCCCCCAATAATTTGGACAAAAAATTATTGTATAGCCCATGCCCCTTAACTCTCGAGATATAGACCCCTTTTGCCCCTTCAACCCCAAAAAACTAATGTTTTAATCTTTGTCACGGAGTGAGCAATACGTCATTAGGCAGCAAAAACCTATGTTTCATATAGCATCTTTGAGATTTCGATGCGGTCTTTCTCGCGTGTTTACTGTATACTAAACATGTGTCACACGACTATTGCTATTATACCATATATACTCGGTAAGGATCATGATTTCACGTACCAGAGAATGATTTCTTAGTCTGTTTATAACTGGAATTCCATCAGTTTTCACCAGGGGTATGTCTTCACTTGCAATCAAACCATCTTTATCTATAAATAAACAAAAATAAGAAAAAAAAACTAGAAACTAAACGAGAAAAAATATTGAGGCAAAAAATAGCATTTTTAAGACATTTTTAATGTTTTATAAAGCAGAGAAATAAAAAAAAACATAACTTTGATTGAAGAGGATGTTAGTAGTAATTATTATTTAATTTTAACTATAAATGTCCTAAACAAAGTTTTAATAGTAATATTTATTAGCAGTCAGAAAGCAAAATATACCAGAGAAACTATTCCAATTCTTTTCCCATAGAAATGATGAAGTCGGTCAATTGAGTTGTTCAATATAAATAAAACCTAATGAAAAAGGAAAAAAGCGGAAAAACTGACTAAAAGGTGCACTAGTTTTAAAAAAAGTATATTTCTGAGAAATTAAGAAATCATAAAGAGCCTCACGAAACTATGCCCTGTAGCTTTACAAAATTTTGCATAAGTTTACGATCACTTGCATATTGGAAAAAGATTTTTCGGAAAGCTACCCCCCCCCTCCCAACTACCAGAAAAAAATCCTCTCTGAAAACTTCTGTATACTTCCCAATAACCAATACTATATCAGTACTGTATATTGTTTTCAAGGTGTCAACATCTAACTAATCGGATTAAATTTCATTCGAACAAATAGCATCTAAAGTGAAATTCTTGTATTGCTTGCAAAAGCTTTTGCCAGTGATTATTGAATTTTGGACTGAAAGTGGAATTACGATTTTAGGATTTGTTCGTTAAATGCTGTTTTTATAGCCGAGCGAAATTTAGGCTGGGTTGTGCCTTGCAAGTTTGGCCGGTTACGGAAGCACCCGTGGGGCACAGCCCTCACGTAAAGATAAGTCTTCTTCATTTTTGATCTTCATTTCTGATTTAAAATGGAAGATAATATTAATGCATTATTAACGTAAATTCAAGCAATTAATTTGAAGTTGGATATTATTGACCCGATGTCAAGGCAGGTCAATTCAATGACGTCGGATGTGGCTGAGTTGGGAAATAAATTTGAAAATGTTGCGTCGTTAGTCCAGAATATTCAAAGGGAATCGCAGTCGGTTCGCAGAGATGTGTCAAATGTACGGGAAGAAGTTGGATTAGCACTGAGAAAAATTCAGTATTTAGAAACTGACATGAAGCGAGGAAACGTAGTGCTTTATAACTTTTCGCCGCAGCATAGGGGGCGCTCACTTCTGGAAGAATTTGTCAGTGCTTTGAATGCGGGAATTCCGAATTTAAATCTCCGTCTTTTTGATGTGCGTGACGCTTTCAGACTTAAAAGTTCAATGAGCGTCCGTCCTGTAGTGATCAAATTTGCAAATGTTGCAGGGCGGGACTATGTATTAAAATCAGGTTTTCTTTTGCGAAGGTTGGGATTATCAATTAGTCCTGATTACACGGAACGTGAGTTGATTGCCAGAAAAAAACTGAAAGAGACTTTAGAAGATGCAAAGACTGAGGGTTTTGTTGATGTGAAATTACGAGGACTTAAGTTGTTCATCGGTAACCAGGTTTTCATGTATAATTACACAAGCGGCCTTGTTGAAGAACAAAAACGTAACACCGCTCATGACAGTGTAAACCCTCCTAGTAGAAACCAAGCTGAACCCCCTCCCCCCAGAATAGTTCACACTCGGCGCCACCGCCAGATACGGGCATGGTCGGTCGGGAAATCTATAGCAACATGCCCCCTGAAGACGACGGTAGCTTGGCATATCCGTCTAATGCTAGGACTAGATCTGAATCTTCGGCAACGGTTGTATCTTTTAGTTCCGCGACCTCTGGAACGGGGGACGAAGATCGTAATTTGGTGATGTCTTTAACAGAAACCCCAGCTGCAGGGGGATCGCAAGCTATCCCAGCACTAAAGCAGCGTAATCCCGCGAAACACTCGAATCCGGAAATTATTAGTCCTGATAACAACGAACCAATGAGGGTAAACCGCCCAAGACCCGCAGAGTATAGTGTCAGAGTAAACTCAGGTGATGATGACGCTAAGAGGGCGATAGTACCAAAAAAACTTTTTCGCCCAAGACATCAAGAACCGACGATGGGAAATGAGGCGGTATAGGGAAATTTGGGCCATGGTGAAAATTCTCTATTAAATGTGTCACATTGGAACATACAAGGGTTCACGCAAAATAAGTTTAAGGACCTGGTTGAAGCTTGTAGTCCTCAAGCTATTTCTCTTGTAGAAACATGGTCTGGAGAAAATATTATAGTTAAGCATTATAGTTGTTTTAGTGCAAATCGTAAAATGTCGAGAAATGGTCGTTATTATGGAGGTGTATCGTTGTTTGTTTGAGATGTTTTTTCGTCATCTAATGATGTGATCCGGCTAAAAAGTGAGTCTTGTAACTTAGTTTGGGTAAGAATTTCACGGGGGAAAAGAAGTCATGTGTTTTGTTCTGTGTATATCCCTCCAGAAAGTAGTTCTTTTTCAGACGAGGATACATGGGAGATATTTCAAAAAGAGTTGCATATTTTTTTTGACAAAGTTTCCTGCCGATGCCTTTATTCTTTTAGGAGATTTCAATGCATACACTGGGGAGTTGCAAGAGCCATGGTCTTGCCAATTTGAAGACCATACCCACTCGGAATCTCGTCGTGATGGAATGGGTGATGAAGAAATGGATGAGATCCCTCCAAGGACTAGTAAGGACCAGCGCCGAAAAAATAGGTGGGGAAGTAAACTTTTGGAAATTTGTGGTAAGGAAAATTTAATTATAGTTAACGGGAGGATCGGGGAGGATAAAGAGCGGGGAGAGTTTACTTGCTTTTTTGGGAAGTATCCAAGTGTAGTAGATTATATAGTTGTAAATAAGTCGCTTTGGCCGGATTGTGCTTGTTTAGGGGTGGTCCCGGTTTTGGGTTCTGATCACCTGCCGATTAGGTTGTCATTGAAAGTGTTAAAAAAGAGGGCATTAAAAAGGTCATTGGGGGGTTTTAGGAGCAAGGTATTAGAAGAAGGATTAGAAGTTAGAGATCCATTGAGGCTAGAATCACGGGAAGAAGAGAAGGTTAAGGTTAAGCTGTTAGGAGATGAATTTCAGGCAGAACTAGAGAAAGGAGAAATATTGGCAAATGAAGGAAAAATAGAAGAGTCATTAAAGGTATTAATTGATAGTTTGTGTGAAGTAGGTGTTACTTCAGCTCAGAAACAACCAGGGAAGTTAAATGTTTTTTTTATGGTGAATGCGTAGAGAAAAAATCAGAGTTGGTGCAAACATTGGAGCTACTGAGACAATGTTCATATGAGGAGAGGGAATATCTTTATAATACGTATAAAAGCCGAAGAAAAGAGTATAAGAAACTGTTAAAAGTGAAGAAGTATAAATTTCAAGAGGAGGAAGCAGAGAGAATGGAAAGGGAATTTAGGAATAGTAACAAGAATGAGTTTTGGAAAATAATAAAAAAATTAGTTACAAACGCTTCTGACAAGACGAGTATCCCGCCGGTGGAAAGTTGGCCAGAATTCATCGAAAGCAAGATGACAGAAAGAGAGGAAACGGATAGCCTGAGTCGGTGGGCGGTCGGCGAAAACCTTGCGGAATTCCCTCTAAAGGAAGAAGATTACAAACTACTGCAGCCTTTCACAGGTGAGGAAATATGGAATCCGCTAAAGAAGATGAGAGGGACCTCAGCACCAGGAGTTGATGGCATCCCAACAAGGCTCTGGAAGTGGTCTAGGGTATATTTGTTGCCTTTGTTATCAACGTTATTTTCAAGTGTCCTTGGCAAGTTGGTTTGGCCTCAACAGTGGAATATTTCAATAGTTTTACCACTTTTTAAAAAGGGAGACCGAGCATTGCATAAGAATTATAGAGGGATTCATTTAAGAAATAGCCTTAGTAAATTACTTTGTAAAGTGTTAGTGGCTAGATTAGATAGTTGGCTTAAAGAATCAAATAAGTTAATAGAAATTCAGGCAGGGCTTCGAGAGGATTATAGTGGGGTAGATCAGATATTTATTTTGTATGGGCTTATTAGGAAGTATATGAGGAAAAGGGATGGTAGGCTATACGCAGCTTTTTTGGACCTGCGAGGTGCGTTCGATGAAGTTTCACGAGATTTGTTAGTAGAAGGACTTATAAAGTTAGGGCTGCCGAGACGTTTTGTAGGATTGGTTGTTAAAATGTATTTGGTTGTTATAATGGTATTTAAGGTAGGAAAGTCTTACTCTAGGGCAATTGTCAGTAGGTTAGGGGTTAAACAAGGTTGTACAATTTCACCTAGGTTGTTTTCCCTGTATCTTAATGATATAGAAGAATATATGGTAGGGCAGGGAGCCCCAACTCTAAATCTGTCTGCAATACAGGTGTTCGCTCTGTTATTTGCGGATGATATAGTATTGGTGGCTAAAGATGGGCCTGACCTTCAAAAACTGCTAGGAATGGTGTCCTCATACCTAGATGAGAAGCGTTTGATCCTAAATGTCACAAAGTCAGTAGTTATGGCATTTCGACAACATGGAAATATAGAGGAAAGGTTTAGTGTAGGAGAAGAAGTGCTTAAAGTAGTTGAAGATTTTGTTTATTTAGGATGCAAGTTTACTTCAAATGGTAGGTGGAAAGGGCAAATTGATTATGTAGCTAGTAAAGGTCTTAGGGCTATATGGCTAGTTTTAAAGAGCAGTGTTTTGAAAGTAGGCCTGACAGACCTTAGGCTTCAGAAAAGGATATTCCAGACTAAGCTAGCTTCCGTAATGTCTTTTGCAGCAGAGGTGTGGGGTATGGAGAAGGCGGATAAGGTAGACCGGTTACAGTTGATGTATTTTAAGCGGTTAATGGGGGTTAGTGATAAGTTTAATCATGTAGTATTAAAAGATGATTTAGGTTTGTTATCATTAAGGGTGGGAAGGTTAGTGCGGATAGTAAATTATTGGGAAAGGATTATAAATCTGCCTAGTAGGAGGCTAGTAAAGAATGCATATGAGGAGATGCTAGTAGATGGCAGGAAAAGTTCTTGGCCAAACCGAGTTAAAGAGACTATTGATAGATGTGGTTTTAGTGAGTATTGGAATGAGGGGAATAGCTAGGTGTGGAAGTGGGGCTAGTTGCAAAAAAAAGTAAAGGATAGACTAATAGAGCAGGAAATTCAAAGGTGGCAGAATCAGAAATCATCCTCGGCGTCCCTGGGGCTGTATGGGCTGGCAAAGGAGGTTTGGGGGGAGGAAGTTTACTTTAAAGCGGGGATGATTAGTGAGGATTTAAGATGGGTAATTTCGGTTCGTGGTAATTTTTTGGGTATTGGAGAAAGGAGGAAATATATTGGGAATTATAGGATTAAAAATGGTCCTTACCAGTGTCCTATATGTGGAGAGGAGGAAGATCTTATCCATTTTATGGGTACATGCCAGGAGTTAAGAAATTTGAGGAGGGAAGTGTTTTCAACAGATTTTGGAGGGGTGGATTGGCTTGAAAAAATTTTAAAAAGTAGAAATTTTGATGATTTTAGAAGGTTGGGTAAATTTGTAAGAGTGGGTATGGCGCATAGAGAAACTTTTTTGATGAATTGTGAGTAATTTATTGTGTGTTTTTTTTTGTATTTATTTTTGTTTTGTTATTTTGCCATGGCCAGAAAAAGCTTTTGTTGCAATAAATATCTATCTATCTATCTATGTAAACATTGGGCAAAGTTCTTAACTTGTAGACCTTCCCCCGGGGACTGTGGGGGATTAAGTCATCCTCAAAATATAGTTATTGTATTTTTCGACTATGCTGAACAAAATGGCTATCTAAAAATTTTGATCGGGTGTCTTTGGAAATAAATGAGCGTGGGAGGGGGCCACAACAAATACATGGTGCCAATTTTAGGATCACCTGTACGTTGGGAAAAAACTATAGTAATCTTCAATAAATTAAGGCGATTAAGGTAAATTGATAAATAAAACAAGATTTTCTTAAGACAAAATATTCAAATAGACAATTCGGCACCAAAAAAATTAAACCAACTAAACTGATTTCAGTCAGACTAAATAAACTGAGTTGAGCAGGCGGATAGTCTGACAGCTACAGTGGATACACGCAACAAAGAACTGTAAATCCTAGCAAAGAAAACGGTGCTTACCAAAATCCTTGCAAAGAAACGGTGCTTACCAATTGGTCTACTTACTCTAGGCTCAAATAATATGTATGGGAGCTGTTATGCTAATTGAAGGGGAATTGAAGAATTTGCACCGAATCGTAGACTAAGCCTTTTCAATCTCTGACTAAATTCTAAGTGTGCAAAATAGGGGGTCATCTTTGCTGCATTAAGCTTAATAATAATAATAATAGTTTATTTTTAACCCACATCATATACAAAGATGACACTTGGGGAGTATAAAAAAAAGAAAATAGATTGGATATATAAGAACTAAAAAAAAGTTTAAAGAGCAGAGTAAATAAGAAAAAAAAAATTATGACACAGAAGCACAAAAAAATAAAACTTACGAAAAATGGTGGAACGGCCAAAGACTTAAGACTGAAACAAACAAAAAAGAAAAGCGACTTCCGACTGAAAAAAACCCTGATAAGGCGGTGTTGCGAAGAAATACGGATCCAAGCGGTATTTGAAAGCTTTCTTTGTAGTAATTCCAATTTCACAGTAATATCAGGAACAAGAATTTTTTTTTAAGAACCCACTTTTTTGTCCAAGGAGGTAGAAGCAACAAAACTTTACAGAATCTAAAGTATTTAATCCTGATTCTTTTTATTTCTTTTTCTTAAGAAGGAGAAAAATTCCAGAAGCTTTAAATCAATAATAATGCCTTCAAACAATAGCAGGTCGGCTTTGCCAATTATAAGAGATCAGAAAAAAAAATTAGAAAAAAATAATTTTGGGTGTATCGACAAAGGATTTACGACCATGTTTTACAGATGAAGGCTGAGGGAATATTATTAATTATTTTCCAAAGGAATTGTCTTAAGAACAGTATTAAACAATCTTTTGACTGCCCGTATAACAAGCAATAAGCAGAACCAAAAATAGGATTCGGTCCCACTTTGTAGGCTATAATAAAAGAAAGGTTAAGATATATAGGTAAGGCTAAGGTAAGGTTGGAAGGGCAGGGTGGGGGAGGGGAGAGGGAGTTGAGTATTGAAGTCATGGAGAATGGCTTTGTTATTATTATTTTTCTTTTATATTTTATTTATCTATCATTATTTTTAATTCAGTTATTTATTTATTTATCTATTTTTTTCTCATATATATGGGTTATAGTTTATCTGTTTTTGGTTTATTTTTAATAGTTTTAATTAAATAGTTGAGGTTTCAGTAAATAGTTGAGTTAATAGGTAAGTAGTTACGTGGACTTTCGCACGATCGCAAACCTTCATAGGTTTTCTCCAGCACGAAGGTGCTGTTTAATTTATTTATTTGTGAATGTGGATTAATAAACTTATGAACTTATAGGATTTGGACAAATTGAGGGAGTTTTCCTGATGAAATTAAAGAGCAAAGTTGTTTTCTTTAATTGTAATCCAGTGGATCAAGATTTTTCGAAGCAAAAACGCATAGCCTAGACACATCATTATTAAATTATTAAAGACACATCATCATTACTAGTAGTTTAGTCTTCACACTTGTAGATATCCTCTGAACTCAATAATTATTGGCTTTCGGTGGATTGTTGTTCAGTGAGCAAGAATAAAAATGGATATCATGCTAGAAATAAAAAAAAATGTGGCACCAATAAAATAAATATAAATGTGTGCGAGTCAAATTGTGAAGTCTAGCGTCTATAAAGTCAAACTGTCTAGGTATCTAGACGGTTTTGACGGATTGGGTTGGAGACAGGAGTGTGCGCATAACTGTTGGCTTCACGCAACTTGGTGTTCCAGTGAGCAAGATAACATGGATATCTTGTTAGAAATAAAAATGAGACGCCAAGAAAATAAATATAAATAACAAAGGTTCTCATTCCAAAATATACGTGCAAGTCAGAGTATAATGTCTAGCGTATATAATGTCAAAACCGTTTAGAACCATATATTGAATATATTTAATAATATGTATTATAATACATTATAATAATATAATATATAATATATATATATAAATATATATAATTATATAAAATATATATAAAATGTATAAAATATATAAAAATAAATATATATATAATATATAAATATAATAATAATATAATATATATAATAAATATATTATAATATATATATATATTATATAATATATATAATTGTAATATATATTGGAACCGTATATAGAACCAAATAAGATAAAGAAAAACAGAACTGAACAAATTGATCGAAAGGTGCAGAATTTCAAAAGTGACGAGCAGAAATCTGTTTGATAGACAGACATCGTATCGCAACACCTTTAAATTACCAAAATCAGGGCTATTGACCAGGGTTGCCATTCCTTGAGTTTGTCCCAAGATCTTGAAGATTCAGCCTTTAGTTTGGGACCTTGGGAAAAATTTAAACGTATATTACACATTACCCTTCAACGGGTATGTTTAATATGTATTTTTCACAGGCAAATCTTGGGATATTGTTAAACGGTCAGTGGCAGTTCTTGTGTTGACCTAAATAGACGCTTCAATTGCATCCATAAACGTAGCTATTTTAGTTCTTAAAATCTAGCAGTAACTTTTTTGAATTTTTCAGAACTCAAAATTTGACTAAATTAATTAAATCTGAGTTTTATTCTCCTCCATCAATCCTCATGAGTATAAAGGCACTTAAGCATTTTCATAGGGGAATTTATATCATAATAAATGCGCATCAAGGCCACATTCAAAAAAATAATTATTGTCAACGAGATAGGTGGTCAAGGCAAACGCCTGGGTTGTTCTTTCACCAATACCCCCTGCAAACGTATGCCCAATATGTTTGTTCCTCATTTGTTGTTCTCTGTGCTTATCATACCACAAAAACTGTTAGTTTACTCACCTCAGAGTAACATATTTTCATTGAACTTTTTACATAAAATTCTACGCAATAAAAATCTCAAAAGAAAAGTGTGGGCAATAATACAGATCTGAGTAAAGAGTAGGGCAACTTGCCAAGAGAGCGTGTAATCTAGAACAGATTTCCCCTGGACACGGTGAATTTAAGCTATTCTATTTCTTGGAGTGACAGAGAATAATCTTTTACCTAGAAAACACAAATAAACCCAAACAAAATATCCACAAAGAAACAGGGCGAAATGCCAAGCTAACGTCTAGATAAAAAGCTTTCCGCACAAAAGAACAGGACACGTGGACAATTTTTTGTCAAGAAATTGTTGAAACTAACAGAGCAAGCAAAATAAGGAACGAGATGAAGTGACCTTTATCACTTTCAATTGAATGGTAAAAACAAGTGTCTTACAAAACCTAACAAAGTTCGAAACCAAAATGACAATTAAAAAGTATCTAAACCAGAAAATAGAATTAGTAAAAGTAACAAAAATCAAATAACTTAAAACGGATTCAAATGATTTCTGATGCTTGGTTATCATATATATACATCTAT
>JAQQPU010024174.1:0-12820 GCA_029168905.1 Artemia sp. Kazakhstan ARC1039 | reverse complement strand
AATAAGGCATCTCAGCAGTATCCCAAGAACGATTGAGGGTATTATGTTCAAACTTTCGGGGCTAATTCTGCTCTTATGTTCAAACTTTCGGGGCTACTTCTGCTCTTAAAATTAGCCAAATCAAAATAGTGTAAGTGTATCCAAGCTATCAAAGAAAGTAAACACGATTTTTTGCGAATGCTATGAAGTTTTCTATTTCAGGTCAACTAGAGGAGGTATGAAACTAAATTAAATATTCCTATTTGTGTCGAAATTTTTAAAAGGGTGTATGTTGTTAAAAATTGCTGAAAATTTTTCTCCTGCATACAAATATCAGGCCAAACTATAAAGTCTTTAAAAAAACGAAAAGATTTAAAGTATTATTTTCTTTTTCCCTGAAAAGACTATGTCAATATAAAACGAAAAGAAATTAAGTAAAAAAAACTTTTTCCACAAAGTAAGTTTTTCAAAGAAAAGTAAAGAACTCCGGTAAACCGAAGATGAGCAAAAAAAAAAAATAAAATAATCTACCAAGCGTGAAACTACCACAAATCAGCATTGATAAATAAATGAAACCCAAAACGAACAGAAATTACAATAAATAACCGAGCCAAACTCAAAACGAGCAGAAATTAACATGAGTAGGGCTCAAAACCCCTAAGCCGTCCCAAGGCCAGAATATAATTTGCACTTTACTGAAAAAAATACAAATGAATGTGAATTGTCAGTTTAATATACATCTACTGATATTTAGCAATCAAAATGTTAATATTATTTGATTTATTAAAGTTTTTAAAGTAAAAACATTTATATTTTTTAGTAAAGTGCAAATTATTTATTTATTTATTGTAATTTCTGTTCGTTTTGGGTTTCATTTATTAATCGATGCTGATTTGTGGTAGTTTCACGCTTGGTAGATTATTTGTTTTTTTTTTGCTCATTTTTGTTTTAATGGAGTTCTTTACTTCTCTTTGAAAAACTTATTTTGTGGGAAAAGTTTTTATAATTAATATGTAAACAATGGGCAAAGTTTATAACTTGCAGCCCTTCCCCCGGGAACTGTGGGGCATTAAGTTATCCTTAAAGACATATTTATTAGATTTTCGACTATGCTGGACAAAATGGCTATCTCAAAATCTTCATTGGGTGACTTCGGGAGAAAAATGAGCGTGGGAGGGGGCCAAGTTGCCCTCCAATTTTTTTGGTCACTTAAAAAGGGCACTAGAACTTTTTAATTTCTTTCAATGAGCCCTCTCACGATATTCTAGGACTACTGGATTTGATACGATCACCCCTGGACAAAAAAAAAAAGACAAATAAACACGCATCCGTGATCTTTTTTCTGGCAAAAATACAAAAATTCAACATTTTTGCTGATAGGAGCTTGAAACCTCTATAGTAGGGTTCTCTGATACGCTGAATCTGATGGTGTAATTGTCATTAAAGTTCTATGACTTTTACAGTTTGTTTCCCCCTTTTTTGAAAATAAGGCAAATTTTCTTAGGCGCGTAACTTTTGATGGGTTTCGGTTACTATTGAGCCAGGTCGCTCCTTGCATACAGTTCATTACCACGAACATCCTAAAATGTACAATTATTTTAATGTATCCCAAATCTTTGAAAACTTTCGTTTTCGTGGTTCAATCCCGCTTTCAAGGGCTATATTGCAGAACGGCTAGGGCACGTTCTGCGGATGAAGGACGAAAGATACCCAAATATTTTTTCTTTTCGGCCAACCGTCTAGGGCCAAAAGAAAAGCAAGTTGTCTCCAAATGGGATGGGAGGATGTCGTACGAAAAGATTTAAGGGAAATGGGATCTGGGACAGTGTAAAGAGGGAGGCTTTGAATAGATTAGGATGGAGGGTGAACGTGCGCAGCTATGCTGGCCTAAAATGGATTGGTGCCTCAATAAGTTTTTGTTATGCCAAGCCTTATCCAGGATTTTCGGCACTTGTTTAGAATCCGGGCAACACGCGAAAGAAGTTAATCCCTATAACCCCCCCCCCCTGGATACGCCCTTGTGTATAGTAGTTACTTTTGTCAAAGATCTCTCTTTAGTTAGGGTTTGTGGTCACGCGCGGCTTGACTGTCTTTAAAATTCAGTTTTCACCAAATCCAAAAGGCTAATAACTACTCTTTACTTTAAAACAGTGAATTCGTTTAGTAATAAAAGGAAAGAAATTGTCCTTATTAGGACACCACAATAAACATTCATTCTCCGCTATCGGGATTATTTAGTGGAAAAAAACTGTCGCCATTGTTTACTATGTTTACGGTCTGCGTTATGGAATAGCCGCCAAACAAAGGTCAGAGTTGTAGCTTGCAAGGGTCAGGCTCTTTAAGTAATAAATCTTACGAGGTATTTTATGAAAGTAGGGCAATATTAAGTGAATATCATCTCAACCCGTAGTGATAATAATCATTGTTAACGAAAAGAAACTAGAGAAATCTATTTCTGAGTATTTTTTTAAATCCTGATGTTCTTAATAATTACCAATTGTGATTCGTTGAATTGTTGAACAATAGCAGTTTTGTTCAGTGACTAAATGTTAAGAAATATATAGGAATTCGATGAATAGCTATTAATTGCGAAAATCATACAATACTTGACCTCGATAACTATCTTTTCTCTTTTGATATAAATATACTATTAAACAATTAGTATTGTTGAAATAATCAGAGGGTTGAAGCATTAAGTCCAAAGGTGGTAACTTTGGGGGTGGATATTTGGTGGCAGGCCACCCTAAACCCATATGTTGACGAAAACCACACTGTCTTATGTTTACCTTCTGGTTAAAAACATTGGTTGCAATTCGCGAAGATTTTGTGGGGGGAAAATTTTTTGTTTCAAAATACAGGGAAGATGGGCTATTTTTTAAATGTTCAAAATACCAAGGGGCTTCCTGACCCACCCTCCATTGGTGCCAATGGTTAAAAAGCTGGTGACAAGAGAAGGGGAGCGTTCATGGGCCGTTGCATGTTTACTATGTGGACGAAATTTTACCTGTCTACCTTTCGGTTAGGAATTTGGTGACAGGGGAGGATAATTGCAGCTTAGACTTAGCTCCTTTTTACACAAAGTCCAAGACTTGACTAGTTTTTGCACTGACTTGGAAATCAGCTCTTTTCTACATCGCATCATGACTTACTTTGTTTTGAACCTGGTTCTGGCTTGGTTCATTTTTGTACTGATTCAGAACTTAACCCCTTTTTCCATCGCATCGCTGAAACTCAGCAGCTTTAACTATGCTTCCTTTTGCACTGAGTCAGGACTTAGTTCGTTTTGGCACCAAATTAGGGCTTATCTCGTTCTGTATAGAATTTCCCAGTTCACCTTTTTAGCTTCCAATCATACAAACTGAAAATTCTTGTGTAATTTTGGTTTAAATAAGGTGGAACATGCTTACCTTTCTTTAAAAAAAATTGCGGGGTGAGGGAGGGGGAAGTGAGAGGGTAGGGGATGAGGCGTTATGGTCATAACACCTCAGATGGAATTATTTGGAGCTTTCGGCTATTTTTAGTTGAAATGTGATCTTAGAATTTCGATACAATGCCATAGGATCAAAGGCGAGCCTGAGCTAAAAAAAGAAGTGTTTGGAAGATCTGCCAGTTTTTCTCCATATAGTTTTACTCTGTCAGCGCTATTGCAATGACTCAGTAACGGTACGTGTTAACCGTGCGCATCCATAGTACTGAATAGTATATGGCACAAGCAATACAGACGTGACAGCTATATTAGCCCATATCAGGAAATATGCCATGATTAGAGATTATATGGGATCACGTAAAAAACATGTCATGTATATTGTTCAAAGTTGCTTACAAACCGGAAGTGTATCTTGATAAGTAAATTTGAGGTGTTTTTGATTTACATTTTTCAGAGACTTTGGAGGGGAGCAAGAGATACTTTAAAATAAATTGAGGGGCTAAGGGGACTTATGTGACATTCATATCCTATGACTAATTTAGTTTTCAGAGGCAACGCTATAGCGTTGCCTATAGTAAAGGCCATACGGTTCCAAGGTTTTATAGTTATTAATCAAAAAAACTTTTTGCACAAATAAGTTTTTCAAAAAAAGTAAAGAACTCCATTAAACCAAAAATATAATCAAATAATCTACCAAGCATACAACTACCATAAATCAGTATCAATAAACAAATGAAACCTAAAACAAACAGAAACTAAAATAAGTCAAACTCAAAACGAGCAGAAATTAACCTGAGTAGGGTTCTAAACCCTATACTTTCTAAAAGCCAGAATATAATTTGTACTTTACTGAAAAAAATTCAAATGAATTTACTGAAAAAATGTGCACTGTCAGTTTCATATACATATGCTGATATTTATTCCTTAAAATCTTAATTAATTTTTGTTTTCTTAAAGTTATAAGTGAAAACATTTAAAATAATTTTTTCAGTAAAGTACAAATTACATTCTGGCTTTTAGAAAACATAGGGTTTAGAACGCTACTCAGATTAATTTTTGCTTGTTTTGAGTTTGTCTTGTTTTAATTTCTATTTGTTTTGGATTTCATTTATTTATTGATAAGGATTTGTGGTAGTTGTATGCTTGGTAGATTATTTGATTCTATTTTTGGCTTAACGGAGTTCTTTACTTTTTTTTGAAAAAATTATTTGTGCAAAAAGTTTTTTTTGATTGATTTCTGTTTGTTTTATATTGACATAGTCTTTTTCAGAAAGAAATGCTGAGCCTATTCTGAAGTTAAACAACCATTCCTTCCATGAAACCTTTAATACCCCTTGGGCATAACTTACAACTCCCTAAACTCTGGTTTTGGTTCAACCCCAAAAGCCTTGGTATATGCTATTTAGACTATTTTGAATAGAATGGCTATCTCAAAACTTCTATTAGACGCATTTCGGGACAATATGGCGTGTGTGTAGGGGTGAGAGGGTAGCTGCCCTCTGATCACTTTAACTCTTAAAAAGAGCATTAGAGCGTCTGATTACCAATCCATTGAGCCCCCCTTTGAAGTTTATATGACCACACTTTCTATAAAAACCCTATTTGTCCCCAGGGCACAACTTACAACTCTTTCCCTGAGGGCCGGGGGGGGGGGGGGGGATTTGTCATCCTCAAAGACATAATTTCCAGACCTTTCCGATAGGCTGAACAAAATGGCTATATCAAAATTTTGATTGGAAGTGTTTGGAGAAATGATAGGCTTGGAAGGACATTTGCCCTCTGATCACTTTCGGCTAATAAAAAAGGCACTTATCCTCTCAATTTCCATTCGAATGAGTCCTTTTTGAAGCTTCTACGACAAAACTTTCTATAAAACGTTATGTGCCCCAAGGGCATAACTTACGACCCTTGTCATGAGGGCTATAGAGGGAGGGTTGTCATCCTCAAAGACATAATTTCCAGACCTTTCAACTAAGTTGAACAAAATGGCCATATCAAAATGTTGATCGGAAATGTTTAAGGAAATGATGGGCGTTGAGGGGGGGGGGTGATTCTCCCGCTGATTACCTTCGACTATTAAAAAGGTCAATAGCCCTCTCAATTTCCAATCGAAAGAGCCCTTTTTGAAGTTTTTACGACAAAAATTTCTTTATGACACTATACGCCCCCAGGGCATAACTTTCAACCTTAGCCCTGAGGGCTGTTGGGGGTTGTCATACTCAAAAACATAATGTCCGGACCCTTCAACTATGTTCAGCAAAATCGCTATATCAAAATGTTGATGGGAAGTATTTGGGAAAATGATGGGTATGGGGGGGGGGCATTCGCCCTCCAGGCGCTTTTGACTATTAATAAGGGCACTAGCCCTCTCAATTCCCAATTGAATGAGTCCTTTTTGAAGTTTCTACGACAACGCTGGCAAAGACCTAATTTCCAGAACTTTTAGCTACGTTGAACAAATTGTCTATCTCAAAATTTTGATTGGATGTGCTTGGGGAAATGGTAGGCTTGAGAGGGGCGTTAGTTGCCCTCCAATCGTTTTCGACTATTAAATAGGGCACTAGCGCTTTCAATTTCCAATCGAATGAGCCCTTTTTGAAGTTTCTACGGTAACGCTTTTTATAAAACCTTATATGCCCCCCAGGGCATAACTTACAACCCTTGCGCTGAGAGCTGTAGGGGGAGTGTCACCCTTAAAGACATAATTTCCGGACTTTTCAACTACGTTTAACAAAATGACTGTCTCAAATTTTTATTGGATGTTTTTGAGGAAATGGTGGGCGTGGGAGGGGTGTTAGTGTGCCTCCAATCAGTTTTGACTATTAAAAAGGGCACTAACCCTTCGAAGTTTCTATTACAACGCTCTAAAAAAAAACTCATATGCCCCCAGGATATAACTTACAGCCCTTGCCCAGAGGGGCGTGGGGAAGGAGGGGGGGTTGATCATCCTCAAAGACATAATATCCAAAATTTCCAAATACGTTGAAAAAAATGGCTATCTCAAAATTTCGATTGGATGTGTTGGGGAAATTGTGGACGTGAGAGGGAGGTTAGTTGCCCTCCAATCAATTTCGACTAGCCTATTAAAAAGGGTGCTAGTCCTTTTAATTTCCAATTGAATTAGCCTTTTTTGAAGTTTCTAGACAACATTTTCTATTAAAAAAACTTATATGCCACCAGGGCACAGCTTACAACCTTAGCCCTGAGGGCTCTGGGGAGTGTCATCCTCAGTGACCTAATTTCCAGAACTTTCATCTACGTTGAAGTAAATGGCTATCTTAAAATTTTAATTGGATGTCTTAGGGGGAATGGCGAGCTTGAGAGGGGGGCTAGTTGCCCTCCAATTACTTTCGACAATTAAAAAGGGCACTAGCCCTTTCAGTTTCCAATCGAATGAGCTCTATTTGAAGTCTCTTCGAAAATGCTTTCTATAAAAACTTTATATGCCCCCAGGGCATAACTTAAAACCCTTGCCCTGAGGGGTTTGGGGGTATGTCATTCTCAAAATCATAATTTCCAGAACTTTCAACTACGTTGAACAAAATAAATATCTCAAAATATTGATTGAATGTGTTTGGGGAAAATGTGGGCGTGAGAGGGGGTTAGTTACCCTCCAATCACTTTTGACTATTAAAAAGGGCACTATCCCTTTGAATTTCCAATCAAATGAGCCTTTTTTGAAGTTTCTACGACAACATTTTCCATAAAAATATTATATGCCCCCAGGGCATAATTTACAACCCCTGCCCTGAGGGCTTGGGGGAGTGTCCTCTTCAAAAATATAATTTCCATTTGGAAATCAACTACGCTGAATAAAATGTCTATCTCAAAATTTTGATTGGATGTGTTTTGGGAAATGGTGGGCGTGGAAGGGGTGTTAGTTGCCTTCCAAGCCCTGGTCTAACCCCAAAAAATAAATAATACATTGTGCCAACATCGTTCTTTACTTAGAAAATGCGATTGCGCTGTCTATGCCTTATTATTATTTTTTTCCCAGAGGCACTTCATATGGATGGGGTCGTCGTATAAACTTCAAAGAAGGCTCATTTGATTGGAAATCGAGAGTTCTAGTGCCCTTTTTAAGGGTCAAAAGTAATTGGAAGGCAACTAACAACCCTTCCACGCCCACTGTTCACCCAAGCACATACAATCAAAATTTTGAGATAGCCACTTTGTTCTATGTAGTTGATTTCCAGATAGAATTTATGTTTTGAGGAGGACCCTCACAGCCCTCAGGGCAAGGGTTGTAAGTTATGCCCCTGGGACCAATAAGGTCTTTATAGAGAGCGTTGTTGTAGAAACTTCAAAAAGGGCTCATTCAATTGGAAATTTAAATGGCCAGTGGCCTTTTTAATAGTCGAACGTGATTGGACGGCAACTAACACCCCTTCCACGCCCACCATTTCCCCAAACACATCCAATCAGAATTTTGAGATGGCCAATTTGTTCGACGTAGTTGAAATTTCTGGAAATTATATCTTTGAGCAGGACACTCCCGCCACAGTATTCAGGGCAAGGGTTATAAGGTATGCCTTGGGGAGACATATGGTTCTTATGGAATGAATGCTCGTGTAAACTTCAGAGAAAACTCATTTTTCTGGAAATCGAAAGTTCTAGTTCAATTTTTAAGAGTCAAAAGAGATCGGATGGTAGCTAACCCACCCCAAGCCCTTTTTTCGGTAATCCCATCCAATACAAATTTTGAGATGGCAATTTTTTAAAAACAGTTCAAAGGTCAGATAATAAAAACTCCGGTGTCGACACAACCTCCCAGGGCCTGGGGGCAGGCGTTGTAACTTATTTCCTGGGGCCGTGTATGGTTCTTCTGAAAGGGATGATCGTGTTACCTTCATAAAGGGATCATTTCATTTGAAATTAAAAGTTCTAGTTCACTTTCTGAGTCAAAAGAGATCGGAGGGCAACTAGCCCTCCCCCTCCACGCCTTTTCTTCCCCAGACCCATCCTATAAAAATTTTGAGCCAGCCCTTTGTTAAAAATAGTTTCAAACATCATATATTAAAACTCCGGCGTCGACAAAACCCCCAGGACCCCGGGGATATGCTTTGTAAGTTATGCCCTGCGTGCATATATGGTTTTTATAGATGGGATGCTCGTATAAACTCCAGAGAGGGTTCATTTGATTGAAAATAGAAAGTTCTAGTTCACAATTAAAGAGTCAAAAGAGATAGAAGGGCAATTAGACCCCCCGACGCCCTTTTATCCCCTAACCCATCCGTTAAAAATTTTGAGATAGTCATTTTGTTAAAAATAGTTCTAACATCAGCTAATAAAAACTCCGAGGTGGACACAAACCCCTTTTTTTTTACTTTGATATTGTTACTTTGATATTAATTTTGATACTTGTTGATTTTGAAAAAAAAGTTTTGATTTTGAAATAAGGTGTTTTGAAAACTTGAAAGTTTTTGCAATCAAAAACGAACAAAATTAATCAAAAAAACTTTCCGAAAAAAAGTTTTTCAAAGAAAAGTAAACGTCATTTTAAACTTAAGGTCAGCAGATACGAATACCTGTTAAAATTCAAACTCAAAACAACCAGAAATTACTATTAAAGAATAATTGAAACCCAAAACGAACAGAAATTAAATAAACAATCATAGCAAAAAAGCATACAACAAGTAATAATATAAATGAATAAATAAATCTTAAAGCGAGTAATGCTTAAATTGAATATGCAAATCAAGCTTAAAACGAAAAAAAAATATTTTGCGATTGAAGTATAAATGAAACTCAAAAGGAACAGAAATTAAATAAAGAATCAATGCAAACAAACATACAATAGATACTAATATAAATGAATAAATAAATCTTAAAACGAGTGAAACTTAAACTGAATATGCAAATAAAGCTTGAAACGGAAAAAAAATCACTACAAACAAGAGTTTGGGTATTGCTTTCTTCTCTCACTGTAAAAGTCTAACAACCTACTGCGTCCAGGGTTGCCACCAGACCAAAATTTTCGTAACTTCCAGCTCTTAAAAATGTAGCTTTTTCGTAATTTTTGATAGGAAAGTCTCTTTTCAAGGCAGGGTGCCTTAATTTCGCTATCAAGAGCGGCACTTAAAAAGGGGGGATGAGACATTTGTTGCCTGTATAATTTGAAAAATATATTTTTACGTAATCTCATTAAAAATTTTCACTCCAAATTTTAAAAGGTGCCTAAAAAGTATACAATAATAATAATTATTCATGCTTCTTTACCTTCAGGAAATTCCTATTTATTCAACAGTAAGTGCTCCTTCCAGTTTACGTGCGCAACAGAAAAACCCCCCTCCCCCTCGATGCGTATATAAAACCCCAAGCTATTATTTTGCTTATCTTGTTGTTGTTGTTTTTAATTGCCATTATTATATAGTAATACGTACAAAATAAAAGGCAAATCAATCAACACAGGACACTTTAGAGTTTTGAAGAAAAGAAGAAAACCAACTAGATTTTTTTTTTTTTATTGGTAAATTTCAATAAAAACGATCTTAATAAATCCAGATTCTTAAAAAGACCCAAAAAAATCATTTTAATCGCTCCCTTCCCGTCTAATATTTTAGATTGGCTCAGTCTCAGTCTCATCTCCTCTAGCTTCAAATTTGCATCGTTCCAACATGAAGATTAAAGCAATTCCGAGCGACACAGTTTTTGTTTTGTTTTTATTTTATCGAACAAAAAATATTTCAATCGTTGTCTTCAGTTCCTATACGAAACAACAGTTATTTTGCATAATATGTATTTTTCCGTTTGTACTTTGAATCGTAACTCCCAACCAAAAGAATGAAACTCATCTAACTCCCAAAAAATAAAACTCATTTTCAAAATAAACTAAAAAGTAGATAATTATTTTTTTTTCTCAAGAATATATGAATATAAGCGAACATGGGGGGCACAAAAAGCATTGGCTTTTACTTAACATAAACACCATATTTATCTAGGTTTTAAATGCATAAACGGAAAAAGTCGATGAGTTGAGGAAAAAAAAATAAAAAAGATCAAATTATGCAGAAACAAATCGATTTTTTGCCCCGAATTTTCACTTATATTTAATATTTCCAAATTTTTAATTTTCCAATTAAAAAAAAATATAATGTCTCATCCAAGATTACAACCTAAGTTAACACAGCCTCGGGATGTGCTCTTACCGTTGTGCTATACTTATAAAAGTGAGAAGTAACTGGACATTCGGAAGTGGTTGAAAAATACTTCACAAATTAAAAAAAGATTGTGTGACAAAGAAATAAAAGGAAGATGGAACAAAAAGATACTGGAGTTAATAAAAATGAACTGGAAATCATTTAACTAAAAAAAATTAAGGGGGATAACCAAAAACCTATAATTTAATAAAGAAATGCCGAGAAATTTACGTTTTCTGGGGTTTGGGGCCCCAGTCCAGCCTGCGTGGTCCCTTTGAATCAGTTTTTAAGTAAACTGTAAGCCTACCCTTTACAGATACAAGACGGTTATCTTCTTCATAAAAATGGGCATTAGTCTAGTTGTCGTTTTCTAAAGCCAAATATTTAGTGATTGTCCGTTTCTGAAGAAAACATGCTAAACACACAAGCAGTACCATTAAATTATTTATTTTATACTATTTCCAAATATCATGGCCTCTTTTCTGAAAATACACCCACCCCCCTGATGGTCTGGGGTATAGCCCTAGGAATATATTAAAAAAAAATCAAACAATAAAATTCTTACTTTACAACATGAAAGAACACGAAAGAATGTAACAAGAAAGAATGTCATCACAAGATTCGACACAACGATAAAATGTATTTATACAGTTATAAACCCCCCTGCCCACAGATGGGCAGGGGGGTATAATGTCAAAAAAGTGACCATGACATTTGGAAATCAGTTTAGCATAAAATCGAAAATTTCGGCTCAACTAACCTCAATGCTTAGATCATAACCAAAAATGGCTCATTTTTACAGTTTCATATATTTTGTCAATACCAGCTGTTCATAATCTCATATAAAAAGAGCAACTTTTGTATATAACCTGATATTATGTCAAACAAATCAGAAAGGGGGGGGGGGGGGGTGAGGATGTTACGGAAAGAATAATACATATATCATCGGTACTAGTCAATTAGCTGATACACACGCAAAATCGATGCTAAAGGAATCTAGTCAAACGGGTATCAGTCAGTAGAGAATTGGATCGCAAATTGTGGTTTGTCATTGCGTTTGCAATATTTAAACTATTGTTTTTTGGGGTTAAGGGGGGGAGTACCTAGATTAGGTCACATATTTAATATATAATATGTTTTACCCACCCCCACCCCCTAATGTGCAAATATATAGCCCAAATTTGGTTCTAAATTTTTATATTTTCATCATATTTTGTTTTATTTCATTAGCATTAACTAATGAAACAAGCTCCTCCATATAATTTTAGCATCACTGTTGACGGAACAAGATTCAAAGTCAACTGATGAAATTGAAAGTTGGTGAGGTGACTAACTGACTATTGTCACTTGTCACTAAACAAATGATAATCGTATGCTCATTAGAGAGAATTTTATCTTAACCTACTATGCGAGTAAGCGAAGTGGGCATTTTCTCACTCGTTTTAAGATTTATTTATTCATTTACATTAGCGTATATTGTATGTTTGTTTGCATTGATTCCTTATTTAATTTCTTTTCGTTTTGAGTTTCATTTAATACTGCAATAGCAATTTTTTTTTCGTTTTAAGCTTGATTTGAATATTCAATTTAAGCATTACTCGCTTTAAGATTTATTTATTCATTTATATTATTACTTATTGTATGTTTTTTTGCTATGATTGTTTATTTAATTTCTGTTCGTTTTGGATTTCATTTATTCTTTAATAGTAATTTCTGGTTGTTTTCAGTTTGAATTTTAACAGTTATTCGTATCTGCTGATTATAAGTATAAAATGGCAGTTACTTTTCTTTGAAAAACTTCTTTTTCGGAAATTTTTTTTAAAAATTAATTTCTTAATACGTCTAAAGCCATAAAAAAGAAGAAAAAATAGCTTACATTTAATTTGAAAAAAGTTTAAGTTAACAGATTCTATATATAAATAAGATAAAAACTTTAAATAGTCTAGAATGCCAAAAAAAAAAAAAAATGAAATCTAGAATAAAATGAAAAAACTTTTGGAGTATCAAAAGCAATGTGTTCAGGTAATACCGGCGCTTCCTTTATTCGGACTTCCTAATGAACAGAAAATGATTAAAAGAGTATATGATGACCTTTCTTTCGTTACTACACAGCAATATAAGCTTCAATGATCTATTTCCAAACGAGTCCTGCACTCCTTCAGCATTGTTGGACTGTGTATTGTCAAGTTTCAAAATATTATCTGCTAATGACTCATAATTTATCATTTAGAAACAAGAAACTTTAAATCTCTATTTTATTTTATCTGGAATTAAA
>JAQQPU010024173.1:0-12821 GCA_029168905.1 Artemia sp. Kazakhstan ARC1039 | reverse complement strand
AGAAGCCATTTTAGGATCTCCCTTCCTGCATTTGGTGTTCTTCTCCAATTGACTGAGAACCATAAATTACAAGGCTGGTCAGAGGAGGTTGAGCAGTGTGTGCTACTTGCCTGGTTAGCTACAGGTGCCTCTTACAGGATGGTTGGACTTGCTTCAGGTATACCAAGACAGAGTGTTTGTGATATTGTGCACAGAAAAATCAATGTATTGCTTTCCCTCTGTAAGCATGTTATCAAGGTGCCTACTGGGGCTGAAGTAAATTTGATTGGAGAAAGTTTTGCTAAAAAAGCAGGATCTAGTGTTTTTTTTATGTGCTGCTGGTGCCATTGATGGTACGCATATAAATTGTCATGTCGAAGCAGACCAAAAGGTTCCCCACATTAACCGCAAAAAGCGAACAAGTATCCAATTACAGGCTGTCTGTGATGCAGACAAGACATTCTTGAATGTCTTTGTTGGATATCAGGGATCTGTCCATGATGCAAGGGTACTAAGAAATTCAGATTTGTTTAAGGATTCATTGTACCCTCCCAAGGGACATTTCCTGCTTGGGGACTCCCGTTACCCTTGCCTGGTAAATCCTATATCCTTAATAACTCCCTTCAGAGGACCAGAAGCAGCAGGTGATTCTTGAAAGAAAAGTTTTAATATAGCATTTTCAAGGGCTCGGGTCTGCATAGAAATTGCCTTTGGTCTGTTAAAAGTTCGATGGAGATCCATTTTTGACAAAGACTTATCAGTAAAAACACGCAATGTGAGTAAAGTAGCTATGTGCTGTTGTATCCTGCATAATGTTTGTGTAACTAACCCAGGTGACTGGTCAAATTTTGATGTAAGTACTAGTACTGAACCAAATCTTCACTCTGGGAGCAGAGTAGATTACAATGATGAAAAAGCTGGTGTGGAACGCAGAAATGATTTACTTGCTCAGTTTTTGTCTCAAAGAACAAGGAGAAGTTTCACGCCAGTGCCAAGCACTGACCACAGCTACTTTGGATAACCATGGAAATTTGATGCATATGTGGTCAAATGTTTTTATTATTTTTTAATTACAAAATGTATGTAGATTAAGAGTTTTTTTTACAGTTTTCATCAAATAGAACATTATATGGATAAAAAACGAGTAAAAAAGGTTACAAAAGGGAACTAATGTTTCAGTCGTGTGGAACTAATGTTTTTACTGATTCCCCTGTTTTAGGGGAACTAATATTTTGTTTTCCATTTTTCCTTGAGTATAGGGTCCCAAACTGTCCAAGGAATTAAGGATACAATTTTAGAGCAATCAAAAAATGGTCGTAGCCCTTGTTATCCCCATTTTTGAGGCGGGGGGGGGGGGGGGAGAACTTATGTAAACAATCTTGTTAATTTTTTTTAAATTTAATTATAAATATATGAGAAGGGTTAAAAACTTAACCTAGCTCAAATCTAACCTAAGCTGTTATCATCAAAACCTTCCTAGCTGCTTGGCACATCTTAAGTTACTGGGATCATTATTGTTACATTACTTCTTCAAGGTTTTTTGCTTTTCAGTTTCTATAAATTAATTTTTAGGCAAAATAAGGTATTTTGTTACTGTTGTTACGCTTCTTTCCAAAGTTAATTTAAATTTACTTGAAAGCTTTCAAAGAGTCTTCTGCATTAAATTCAGATAAAAAGCTGCTGGTGATAATATCTGTATATTACATCTTCAAAATTTCACGAAACTGAAATATAATTTGACCTTTACTGAAAACAAAATGTATTTTATTTCTTGTTTTTAACTTCAGTAAATTAAAAATGATTTTCTGGTCTTTAGAACGTATAAAGGGGGAGGGGGTAGCTCTATTCCTCTTAGATTCTGCTTTTTTGAGCTCTACTCAATTATTTATTTGTAATTTCTGTTTATATTCCGTTTCATTTATTTATTGATGGAATTAAATGGTCATTTCATGCTTTAATTTTTTTGATTCTATTTCTGCTAATTTTTAATGTAGCTTAATGTTTCATGTAGCTCTGATTTAATGTAGCTCTTTCCTTTTCTTTGAAGAATTTTTTTGTGAAAAACATTTTGTGAATTCAAGTTGTTTGTTGTTCCTAATGGGTAACTACAGAGAAAGTTACAACATAATAAATTCTTCGGGGGGCTGAACCTACCCACCTGTAAGTCAAATCTCTTCTATCATGTAGACCTTGTATGTTTGTAAACACTGTGATGACAAACAAGTAGTATCATTCTGTTTCCTATTCAACATTGTTTCCAAATATAATGGTTATTACCAAGACGATTGTGTCTCAGCTCTTCTAGCTGGGTCAGATGTAAACCTAGCTTACACACAGAACATTGTTGACTTTGTTTTTACTAAATTGGGATCATTTCAGATTCTGAACCAACTTTTGATGAGAAACGAGTACAAAAGTAATGGAAAACAAAAAATATAGTAAAGTTTTGTATAGAGTGCTGATCCTATTAAGGGGAGGGGACAGCTGAGATTTAGTTACTATGGCAGCAACAATTGTATTTTGATGTGGTGTTTGAAGCAGCACTTTTTTACTGTAGTGTCTGCAAAAGAAGTTTCATGCAATATGTACAAAAAAAAAATCATTGAAAAATCAGGCTTAAAAAGGTTCACTTATATTTTGTGTATATTTCACTTATATTTACTGTGTGTTTATTATATTTTATATTAAAAAGTTCACTGTTTCCAAATATAATGGTTATTACCATGACAATTGTGTCTGAGCTCTTCTAGCTGGGTCAGATGTCGACCTAGCTTACACATAGAACATTGTTGACTTTGTCTTTACTAAATTGTCATCATTTCACATTCTGAACCAACTGTTGATGAGAAACGAGTACAGAAGTAATGGAAAACACTAGAGTGTTGGTCCCATTAAGGGGAGGGGTCAGCTGGGATTAAGTTACTATGGCAACAACAATTGTATTTTGATGTGGTGTTTGAAGCAGCACTTTTTTTACTGTAGTGTCTGCAAAAGAATTCTTATGCTATATGTATACAAAAATCATTGAAAAATCAGGCTTAAAAAAGTTCACTTATATTTTTACAAAAAAAGTAATTAATTAAAAAAACAAGCTTTAAAAATCACATTTTTTTCTACCAGCCGTTCAAGGAGCTGAGTTGTGGATCTGGAAGTTTCTACAAAAGCAGAACAGGCCTCTTCAAGATGACGGTTTGAATCTTTGAGTTGTTCCAAAACTTCCTGTTGAAACGATTTTTTTTGTCTCCCATTGTTGGATTTCTTGGTCTGTCTGATGAAGCATGGGAGTCACTAGGACTAGGAGAGGAATCAGCCTGGTAAAATAAGATAGTCTTATAATTTCTTTTAAATATCTATCACAAACCCAAATGGGCACAATCGCACTATTGGGTAAAGAAAAATAATAAAGCAAATATAACAATAAAAATGTCATAACACTGAAAAACTTGGAGAACTAATCCACAAAACACAATTTAATTAGAAAAACAACTAAATTTGTAAACTTAACATTTTTGAGGTAAAAAGGAGGTGGAATACATATCATGTATTTAAGATGCTTACTATGCTGCCCAGATTGGCTCAAGATACAAGAGACTTTGACCCTCATTAAAAATAATTCTTAGGCAGTTTTTTTTACATTGACTCTATTCTTTCTAATTAGTAGCAGCTTAATCTGATATTTGTTCCAAGATATCAATTAGGCTACTTTTTGGACTTCTGAAACAAGTTTCTATGAGTGCTAGATCAGACAGAACACCAATGTTAGTTATCATTGCAAGAAATAGAAGTGACTTAATAGGGTTCCTTGTAGAACACCATTGTAAATTGGGAGGTGATCAGGATATACATAAAAGTATTTGATCAACTTATTTTCTCTTAGAGATGAGAAAAAATGATTCTAATTAAAAAAAGGTGGAATTAAAATTCCTTTTATATCTTTTCTACAAATGCATTTTGGCTTATTAAATCAAATCTTTTTGCAAGTCCACAACTATAATATTTAGCCAGGTGTTGTTTTTTTCAGTCGTACTACATTTTTTGTTCATAAGGTGAACAAGATAGGGGTTGGTGAATGTTGAGCATAAATTTCCAATTGCCATTATCTTTACTTTCAACCATCCAGCTAAAAAACTTTCATATAATTTATAAAAAAAGAAGAAAGTGTAATGGGGGGGGGGGGTATGAATATCTTGCTTGTAACCTTTCTTTTCCACAGGAGTGTGATAACCCCTTAAGTTTAAAAAAATTGGGAAGTTACCTGGCCAGAAGCTTTTGGCTCTCATCTCTCTAACATTTGGTCTCCCAGTCTTTGATTTTGGGGTAGCTCAGATATGAGTTTCGCCAAAAAGGGGAAAATTTTTGGCGGGTCAGTGGGGGGGGGGGGGCTTCTTTTTCCTTTTCATTATGCAATTCACCTCTATTGAAGGGAACAAGAGAGAGGTTCTCAGTCTCTGTGCAGACAAGTAACCTTTTATTTTTGGCTTGGATCCTATTTGGGCTTTCCTCTTTAACTTTTCTTTTGCAGTGATCCTTTGCTAATTCCCCTACTTGTTGATGTACCTTCTTGGATTGTTAACCCTGAACTTGATAGTACTGATACTGGTGAAATTATGGGATTTTTGCCCATAAACTTATGGATTGCACCAAAATATGGCCAATCAATATCCAAAAATAGAGCTTCTTCATCAGTCAATTTGTCAATATCATCTTCTCTGGCAATTCCACTACCTTTTACTGGCCTTTTGAGCTCATCTATTTCTTTGTTAAAATGAGCATTGTACTTTATCCTCAATGAAATAAATTATGTAGTATCCTCCTCTGACCCTATAAAAGGAAAAAAATTTAACTGCTTAAATGCATTTTTTGGTGGTCCAACAAACAATTTGTTGATAAATATTATTGGTTGGATTTTACAAAATTAAATCTTCTGATATCAGCTTAGAACATTCTTATAAGACAAATTGTTTTGTATTACTTATCAATAGTTAATCTGCAAGACTGTTAAAAACCCCTAGTTTGTCTACTGAAAGAGCAGAAACGAAGCTCACTTTGTACCCTTTCTTAATTAACTATATAGTTATGAAATGTCAATAATCCTAAACCCTTTGCAATATAGCAGAAAGTAGCTAAACTAGAATTTTACCATAAAATTTTATTTTGAAAACAAAATTGAAAGGAAGACTTTTATATAAAGGTAAAACACCTCAAAAATGACATCAGTTTTGCTGTGGTCATTTTGTGGAGTTTCTGGCTCTTTCAAAAATTCTCTATTTTATTATAAAGGCTAAAAAAAAAAAAAAAAAAAAAAAAAACCATCCCTGAATCAGCTGCAAATACCAATTTTTCTCACTTTTTTTTCAATATGTTTTTAAACTTTTGTTGGTCAAATTCTAGTTTACCTAGGCTTCTTCAACATCTTGGAAAGGTGTTAGGTTAGAAAAATGAAACCTTCAGGGATAGGTCTACAGACTAAAGCATGTCCTGGGAAGGTATTTTGAAGTATACCCTTCATTTTTTCTCCTTCTAGAGTGCAGTGACCTTTGATGACCTTTAAAAATATTTTTGTTATAAAATTGAAACCTTGCAAAATAGACCTCCCACTTCAATTAAGTACAGCAAAACAGTTTAAAAAAAACAGCTTTATTTAAAAAAAGACAATATGGCTTAAAATTCTACTCAAATTACAAGGATTTCATTTTTAGAATTGGGACCAGAGAAAAATAAAGTGAAAACTGAAAATTATGTAACCTCATCTTTGGTCAAAATTTCAATAGGTCAATGAGGAAAATTTCTAAGAAATAATTCATTAAGACAAATTCATTACTGAAAACTTTCCTAACCTAACCACTGTCCAAGACAGGAAAAGGTAGCTAAACTAGAATCTTATCTTTTTGGAAACTATGAACTGTTGCCTTTTGATGTCTCATTGAGGGCTCAAAATAGAATTTGTCCCAGAAACAATTATTGGGTCAATATATACCAAATCATATTATTGAGTTTCAAATAAAGTGAATACACCATTCAATGCCTTTTTTTATACTGATTACAAATATAATAAGCATTTCTATCGGAAATGAATATCAGCCCCCCCCCCTATATAGGCTATACCTAACCTAACCCAACCCAACCTAACCCTGAATTGGCATATATAGGGGGGGGGGGGGGGGGGCTGAAATTCATTTCCGATAGAAATGCTTATTATATTCGTATCAGCATAAAAAAAGGCATCAAATGGTGTATTCACTTTAGTCCTAACTCAATAATATGATTTGGTATATATTGACCAATTATTGAACTATATAAGAGCATAAGAAAAGGCATTTAAGTGATGCATTCACTTTCATCCTAACTAAACTATGTTGTAAACTACAAATACACCAATGTTTGTAACCTAGTTCAGAAGAGCGTAGGCTATTGACAGGATTGTAATCAAACAAAATAAGAGGAAGTGAAGATTTTTAGTTCATTTCTCAAATTTCTTATATTCACTTTTATTTCCCAAACTTACAAGCACGGTTCTTTCTGTACATTTTAATTTGGTAGTTTGTAGGTACTTTTAAGTTGTTGTTGTTGTTTAGTTGACGTTTGAGCGAATCAACCGCTCGTATACGTGCGATCCTCTATTAAATCTTGGGTCCTAAATGGAGCCACGTCACATTGAATCACACAAATATATGTTTGGCACAGGCCACGTCAACACTTAACTATCATGGGGTTGTACTAAGAGGTTGTACAGAGTGTTCTTATTTAAAACACTGACACCTTTTTTCACATCACATTCTGCTATGGTCAAATAACATATCTAATAAAAAAAAAATAAAAAAACTTTTAAGTTTCAGTTATATATAATAATTTCTTTTCTTCTGAAAATCCAGCTCAAAAATCCTACATTTTCACTGGATTTTTTGTTAGCTAAAGTCGCTAGATTATCCAGCCAATTATCCTAGTCCCAATGAAAAATCCAATTTATCCAAGATAAAACAATAATTTAGAGCTTTCTTCAAGCTGGCTTCAACGCTCCTAGTAACAACTGTGTTGCCACAGTCACAGGTTTCCTGTGAAACTTCACAGGTTTTTTTTATTGTCCCAGGTTCACAGGTTTTTGCCGCTGAATGGTAGAAAGTCACAGGTTTTTGTGATAAGGCTCCTAATATGACCTAATATTCTGCTAAAAGTTGGATTTTGTAGAGCTCACATTTTTTAATTATTTTTAGGGATTTTGAGACGACATATATGTATCATAACTCTAAAGATTCATCACATTAATCACAAATGACAGCCATGGCCATTTTGAAACAACCATTTTGAATTGAATTGAAAATGACGATAGGTCGGAGTGAAAAGGCTTTTATATTATTGAATTTTGTCCCTGTATAAACCAATTTGCAGAAATTATCTGTCTGTTATTAGGTTGTAAAAAGTGTCTTTTAAGCTTCTTTTATAAGTCTTTTAAGCTGCTGCTTCACCAGCATCTAAGACCTTGCCAGGCTGGTTAGGGTTTTTTGTGCATGATACAATACACTACATTACCCATAGTCCAAAGAGGATTGGAGAATTTCATGACCACCAGAAGTCCGCTAAAATTGAAGTGAAACAGTTGCTATCGGTGGTTTCTACGAGATGGCTCAGCTTTGAAGCACCCATCAGACGGCTGTTAGAAACCTTGAATGCCTTGTTATTGTTTTACGGTGGTCACGCGTTACCCCGGTTTCACATTAGCACTAAGTGGCCTACGCTAAGTGGCTTACGCTACGGAGCTTAAGTAAATTTGTTTCACATTTAAATTTTGCCTATCACACTTTCAGTTCTATAAACTCCGTAACGTAAGCTTTTTTGTATTATTTAACCTTCAAAAGAAGATGAAGAAACAATTTGCATGATAGTCAATATTTAGATGTAAAGACATGGAAGGTACTGAGGAAGCAAATGGAATCCATCCTTTCTATTCTGACTCCAGCAGTGATGAAGACCTTGCGCTGTTTTTCTGGAGGAGGAGCAGCAGAAACCTAAAAAGTAGAGTAAACTAAGCTGAAGCTGGGCAACCTAGTAGAAAATAAGTAATTAAGTTTAAGCTACTGTCCAATATCAGCCAATCACCCTTCGCAGATTTATTTCATTAAAAATTGGGTAAATTTGTAGTTTATATGCTTGGCCAAGGATTCATCACTGGAAGTTTCATTTTCATACCCTAATCCATTTCCAAGATAGCCAAAAGAAGCTCATCTAAAATTTTACCATAAACAAATTTTCAGAAAGTTTTAAAAGCCTGAAATTCCTAAGAAATAACATCACAGTGAAACTGACATCATTTTGAGGGGTGTCTTGTTTCTTTTTTTTATTTCTGCAAATTCGCTTCCATAATAATATCTCACTGCTAATACTAATGAAAAACATTATTACCATTCCTGAATCAAATCCAAATGGCAATTTTTTCTCACAAAAAAAGTTTTTCTTTAGATATGTATATTTTAAACTTTTTGTTACCATGGGATGTTTACCTCTGGAAGCATAATAAGATTATAAAAAAGACATGAACTGATGTGTTCACTTTCATCCTTGCTAAATTGTGTTGAAAACTACAAACTTACCAAATATAGGCTCACTTATGTTGTAAAAGAGTGGGGCTAACATTATTCTGGGAACTGAAAAATTACCTATGCCACTAAGCATTAGTGGGTGAAGTTCTAGTCAAATTACTTGTTTGTTGGTATAGTTATTGTCAAACAGTTTCTTGCTATCTCAGGAAGTAGCTGACTTAGGTGAATGTATCATTCAGGAATCAATCCAAGATCTAAAAAACATCCTTGAAAGATATTATCAAGCTAATATATTTCCCCTTTGTTTATATCCAAGGTTCAGAAGATTGCATAGATAAAAGACATTTGCCAAGAAATTTGACAGAAATAGTTTGTGTTAACTTCTTATTTTCAGTCTCTTTCGTTGGTCCTTGTTTTTGAAAACACAATTTCTATTGTTTAAGCACAATTTTGTGCCATATAAAAGTTATTTCTATTTTTAACAAATGGGTTTTCAGATTTTTAAAACCTTGTAAATCTAAACTAAGGAAAGGTATAAACTTTCCCCTACTCAAGCAGTATGCCTGTTTTCAAGGTTTTACTTTTATAACACAAAGATCTTCAAAGGTCAATATTTTTTGAGTGAAGATATTGTACTTAAAAATACCTGTCTAGGTTCCTAAGAAATTTTCGAGGCTCTGGGTTAATTCCTGGGAGTTTAATTCCCCTTCCCCAGGTGCTTCAAAAGATGACAAAAGCTATTCAATTAAAATTTTATTCATTTGTTACAAATATAGTATACCCTATTCTGACCTTAACAGAATAACAAACAAAATTCTCACCTCAAAACTCTTTGGAATATTTATTTAACAGATAGGATAAAGCCCTCAGTGTTTAATCTTAGTGAAAAGTTTTTGATCAAAGCGAATTTTGTCTAAACATGGTCTATTCAGTAGGGTGATAAAAACTAATATTATATGTGATGTTCTTAATTTATTTAATAGCAGGCTATTAATAGTAGAAGAATATTAATATTAAAAGTAGGCACCTTGTAATTGTCTAGCTATTAGCTGAGACTCCACCAGTTGGTGAGAATTCCAAGGGAACTAACTTACTTGAGAATGTATTGTGAGGTGACCTTTCCCAGAGCTGCTAAATCTAATTTAAAATAAAGTCACCAAGAAAATATTCCAATTAAAAAAAAAAAAAAACAATTGCGTTTTAATCTGTTTTTGTATATAAAAATATCTAGCCTGTATATATCATTCTATTTTATCTTTTAATGAAATTGCATCTTTCAGGAAAAAAAGGATGTGGGTACGTCCAATCTTAAAAGAAAATGAGAGAGCTACAAAGGGACATGTATCACTGCTCAAGGACTTACTAAAAACAGACAGTGAAGAAAAATTTCACAATTTTATAAGATTCACAAAAGCTGAGTTTTTGGAGCTTCTAAATCTAGTTGGACATTTAATCAAAAAACAAGATTCCAACTTTAGAAAAGCAATTACCCCAGAGCTAAAATTGGCCTTGACATTGCGCCATTTAGCAACTGGAGTGTCAATGACAACCTTACACTATGAATTCCGAGTGGGAATATCAACTGCTTTTGGAATCATCAAAGATACGTTATCTGCACTAATAGAAGTTCTGTGCCCGTTATATTTACAAGAACCTCAATCAGAGAAGTTTCTTGAAATATCAAATTCTTTTAAATTAAAAGCCTCTTTGCCTCATTGTATTGGAGCTTTAGATGGTAAGCATGTAAGGATTCAGTGTCCTAATAATTCGGGCTCAGAGTATTACAATTATAAACGTTATTAGTTTAGTTTTGTTGGCTTCATGTGATGCTAATTACAAGTTTAATTTTGTGGATGTTGGTGCTTATGGTAGTGAAAGTGATGGAGGAGTTTTTTCAAGGTCTGATTTTGGAAAAGGTCTGCAAAATGGGAATATTCACCTACCATCTTCTGTACCTTTGCCTGGGACACAAGACAATTTCCCTTACTTTTTTGTAGCAGATGAAGCTTTTCCCCTTAGTGAACATATAATGTGACCATTTCCAGGAAATAGATTGACTGAAGGTAAACAAATATTCAATTACAGAATATCCTCTGCCCGAATACTGATTGAAAATACTTTTGGTATTCTTATTCAGCGTTTTAGAATTTTTAGAACAGAAATTATTAGTCAACCTGAAAAAGTTAAGCAAATTGTAATAGTTGCAGTGTGTCTTCATAATTTTATAGTTTCATCAAGAGGAATTCCCCAAGAGACCCAAGAATCCCATTATCCTAGAAATCCACACGTGTCAGGAGGATTTTCTGCAATGACAAGAGTGGGAAGCAACAACTCTTCAAGACATAACCAGGACCAGAGAAATAAACTCATGGAATATTTCTTGTCTGATGCTGGTTCAGTCCCATGGCAGCAAGAGAAAGCACTTCGTGGCTCCTTCTAATCACTGATGGTTTAGTGTTTGATTAAATATTAATTACATAGTGTTTGTTAGAAATTTGTTTGTTAATTTTTTTTAATAGAGTTTCTTTAACTGTATGTATCAAGTTAGAGCCAATGCTACTGATATTTTTTTTTCTTTATGCTAGTTGAGGACACAACTATGAAAATAAAAGAAGCCTGTACAAACCAGTGTTGACCTTAGGGGACTTTGTCTTATGGCTAAGAGAGCCTTTTCTGGTTATTTTTTTAGTTTTGAAGAACAGGAATTAAAAATTACGGAATAGCAAAGCTGCCTTCATTGTATCGGGAATAGCTATTCATTCAAGATTAAAGCAACCGTTATGAACTATAGATTGTATTAAAAAGTCAGAAAAATAAAAAGCAATGCAAAACAATCATAAACAGCTAAAAATCAATTTCATTATTCATCAGTGAATTCTAATATTGTTTGTAATATTTGAATCTGGCATCTTGCTTTTTTTTCTTTTGGAACTCTAGCAAAATGGGGCTGGAGTGACAATAAAAACAGTTCATCTTTATCAAATATATCTGGCCTTGTGCTCTTCCTTGCAAGCTTCTCCTTTAAATAGGTAGCAATAGAACTCTTGAGTTGTTGATGCCTCAAATCTCTCTTCATTGTCCCTTCTCTTCTTTGAAATAGCTGGAGATTTTCGGAGATTCACAGGGGTACTCGATATATGAGGACTTTCTGAAAGAGTCAACACATCTCAACAATCTTAATAAAATCTGGTCAAAATCGTAAATAAGAGTACAAAATCTCAAATTATACTTGGAAAATGCTGACATAGTAGGGCTTTTTTGAAAAAGCATATTTTTTCCAAATTAATCAATTCAAATTATCATATTGTTGTCAATGGTAGAATTGAATTGTCATTTATACGTATTAATCCACCACCCATTAATCAAAAACTAATTAGACAAGTATCTACAAAGAGTGACATCTTCTCAAGATTATATTGAAAAAGCTGAATTAGTTTATTTTGGGATCCCTGCAAGAGAATATATGTTTTCTTAATCTCTGGAGGTTAAACGAAGTACTTCCGATTACAGAAATTACTTACACTCAGAAAGTTTCTTGAGAAGTAAGAAATTAAGTACATGAATAGGTTACTTTACCCATTTGGCCACACATAGGCTACAGGTATAGAGGTGAAACATAAAGAAATTGATTTTTTTGGGGGAGGGGTAAACTCAAAATTGGGTGTTAGGGGAAAGAGGGAAAACATTTTTCTCCAGTCCTTGCCAAAGTCTTCTAACAAAAATATTAAAAGAGTTAAGGAAGAGGGAACCTCTATAGATAATTTGTTGTAATGTTTTCTGAACCCATTCAATTTTACTATTTTATTCTCTTTTCAGAGTATTATATTTATTGGAGTAGGAATATTCTAATTGTGCTAGATGAAAACATGGAACATTAACTTCAGTTTATTCTTTGGAGATCAGAATTTTTTTAGAGCTTCTGTCATTTTACAAGCACTTTAAAAAACAATAAAAAAACTATACCATTGCAGGTATTACACATGCACAAATGCAATTAGAAACATGTTCAGCTTAATACAAATAATATTAAACAAAACAAAATATATTTTATATTATACTCTTAAAGACACAAGCCTGAGATTAAATTCTTCTAAGAGTGTGAATTTTGTAGCAACTATATTGTTACATATATTTGTGCATAATTAATCTTTTATAAATGTGTTTAGTTGTAATATTTTATATTTCCCTACAGGTTGGCCTGGTAATAAATCTATAATGTATATCTACATATGTGAATACCTCTTATATTTATTTCAATACAATTAGTATCAAATAGAAAACAAAACACACCAACAGAAATCTCAGGAG